>JAUYWI010123616.1:0-10205 GCA_034780595.1 Parotoplana pacifica | reverse complement strand
ACAGCGTCAATGCTTTAGGCCGACAAATTGAACAGGAGCTCCGCAATATTCCCCTGGACATGATGCGACGAAGTATTTGGGATTTCCAGTTCCGCATTCAGAAGGTGGTGAAGGCAGATGGGGGTCATTTCGAAATGTTAGACATCTTGGTTGAACTGTTCTTGAACTTATGTATGAATCATGTTTTAAATATATTTCTTGTAATGTTGTTAAATGTATCATTAATACATTTCTATCTATACTGACTTTGGTTCAAAGACTTTTGGGACACCCTGTACATTCGATAACAGACAATTATATTAACTATAATAGGTAGATTTAAGACAGTTACTAAACCTGAATTGCTACTAATAAAATACTAAAAACAGGATAATTCAAAAACTACAATACAAAAATGATGATGTAGATAAAAAAACGTAAGAATTGGATCAAAAACCATAATAAAACATTCGAAAGCGAAATCTCAAAACTAGAAATGTAAGGAAACAATTATAATTTTCTTTTCTAATTGTTATTTTTAACTGTTTAGTTGACTGTATTGTTTGGTAATTTATGTTTTTTATGTTTCATTCATATGGTTGTTTTGCTATTAGTATTATTTATTTTTGGATTTTAGTTTTAATTTAATATTTTAATTGTTAGCAATATTGGGCGTGTTGTTTATCTGTATTTTGAATCAATCTTATGTATTTTCATGTCAGCAAATTGAAACAATCGCATGTATTTGCTTGAGTGTATATTGAACCAATGTTACGTATTTCTTGGCTGAATATTGATTGCTTTGATTTGTTCATTGCTTGACTGTAGAGAGAGAGAGAGAGAGAGAGAGAGAGAGCTGCTTCAGTTTTAAGTATACACAGAAAGTTTGAGTATTATGTTTCTGCAATATTTTTAGCTTGAACAAGAGAATAAATTTTCATTTTTCTTATTTTTCAAATTAATCAGTCCTATCTCAAAAAAATAAAACTTTAGCACAATAAACCAACAGAGGCATTTAAAATTACATGTCTGAAATTAACAGGGACTTACTGTTGTAGACGTTTGTCTCCTGTATTGACACATAACTAAAGTTCACTTGACAAGTCACATTAATGGACTTTAAAGATGTTACCTTCAAAGTAGTTGTATTTTGGCCCAATATTTTTGTTTCTATCTTTGATGATCCATTAACTTCTTTTTGGTATTTGGAGCAATTTATACAGCCGCAAGAAATATTATCACCCAAATTGATATCAGAAACATTGGGTGTCCAATCTAATACTAAAATTGAGAACATGATAGCATAATGCTTCCTTACTAGAACAACAATGCTCTGCTACAGTTACTACAAGATATATTTAAAATAAACAACACAACTTTGTCATAAATGGCGAAAGACACCACAACGGCCACAAAGGTCTAAGACAAAAAACAAAGCATTATATGTATTATGAACATGACTCAAATTTGAAACCAAAGAATAGATTGCAGACTCGGTAAACAATCAATTGTAGTGATGAAGTTTATTCCAAGGTCTCTAAATATGATTTCAAATATTTATAATAAAATATTGTAAATCATGTGGAGTCACCACAAATCAACGGGTCTGGAAATCTGAGTTGAAAAAATCGTAGTCATTTGATTTAATCATGACATAAATTCTCCAGCTTCTAGATGTTTGACATTTATAATCGGTGTTGTTGAGGTAGAGAAATGTATTGCATATTTGTAGAAATTATTTGTAGATGTCCAATATCCTTAAATTTGCTTTTTAGTTACTCAATAATTTGAATTTATTTGATGTTAATTGACATTGATAGCTTAAATATTTTATAATATCATTTATTTGAAGACGTAATAAATTTCATATAGTGAGAGGTAAAACTTAAAGAAAAGAATTTACTTATGTTGGGGTATTAACTAACACGCGTTCTAACATTCTGTTTGTAATAAAGTCAAAGTTAATTAACGATTCTAGCTAAAATTGACATGTTATCAAATATCCTTAAAAATGATATCTATATAAACAAACGCTTGTTGCTATGCTATTTGGGTGTCTTAGCGACTATTCTGGAGAAAATGGTTTAATAATTAACATGGTAAAATTAGATTGTTGCTATTCCACATTAATGTCCCTAGCAATAGTTGTTAAGTGGATCAGAAAGCTGAATTATACTCCTTAGGTATACCAAAGTTAGTCTAATATCAAATTTCATTGAAATTGGTTAACATTCAGGTGATTTTTGACATCTACTAAACAAATACTAAACATTTACTAAAACAATTTTTCAAATTTACCATATTGTTTAACAGATATTTGTGTATGAACAACTTCATAAGAATTGCTGATTGACAAAAAATATCTACGAATAATGTTGTCTACTAAATTAATTATTATTTTTATTGTTAAACACATTTTTCATTTATCATATTACATTAAGTAAACATTTGTTGACAAATATATTATTGGGAATTAGTCTAATTTACTAGTTTCCAATGTTGGAGAAATAAAAGTGAAGAAAGGTGCTTCAATTCAATTCAAATATACATTGTGATTCAAAGATCCGAAAACATTAATGTCGAATAAACAGAACTGAACATTGATTCTTTAGTAAGTCAGTCATCTTCAGTTATGATCTTTTCATATTTTGGCAATTCAACGTTTAGGTATGGTAGATGTTTTAGTTTATATCACCACTGACGATAATGGCTTTAAAAAATTTATATATTTGTGACACGATTATATTAGCTACTCAAATAAGTAATATCATTGATTTTTTTACATAGTTAGAGAAAATTAATAATAAATATCTCACCAACAAAAATAGATAATTACAAAATTATTCTTGTGATTGAAAGTTATAAATCTTAGTGAATATACATATTTATAAAACATAATTTTCATATAAAATGTACAAAGTTAATAATAATTGAAATATCTATTATCAAAAGTTCGTTTTATTTTTCAGTTCTAATCCATTCAAATTTTATATGTTTGGCTTATCGACTTATGACACTGAAATGTTAGATCAATTTCTTCAGTAATTGCAAATATATAAAAAATGATCTTTAATTAAACGGTAATTCATAAACTTTAGGTTTTGTTAAACAAATTCTTATAAATGCATTTTTTATTCATCTGGTAAAGTTTTGTGATTGAAAATGTAAAACGTTTAAAATCAATACATTTATCCTCTTCTAACTCGAACAAATTAAAATTATACAAAGTAGTCACAATTGTGAAACAATATCAATGCGTGTGTCATAATAGTAATACGAGTAGGATATAACAGTCTACTTACTTTTAAGATTGTCAATTTTCATAGCTAAAATAATTAAAACTATACTTAGCAATCAAATTTCTTAAACAAGACTCCAATGATAGTGACGCTACGCTCAGACATATATTTGTGAACAATAAGTTTATTTAATTTTAAAAAATGCAATGCTTGCTTTCTAATTCAAGACCGGTAATTATATAAGCCTGACTAAAAAGGGTCAATGATGGTTAGGCTAACCATCAGTGACCCTTTTTAGTCAGGCTTGTATAAGGAGCCTCAGCTGGGTCCTGAGGTAGATCTCCTTTTACCTTCTTTATACCAAAATTAAACAAATTACTTTGAACTTCTGTTGATAGATTGTTTGTTAACTTTCCAACAATTAAACAAGTGTATTATAGTTGACACAAAACAGACACAGATAGGCTACAGCAAATTATTATGCTTATATCGATTTCTCTACTCTACTTTAATGTACCAAGCCAGACGATGCAGTAAAATAATACATCCTTATATGTTACTTCTATGGCTAGGCTGCGCGTCAGAAGGGAAGGGAATAATTGACTAACCTGAAGCTGTGCATTGGTGCACAAAACCACAGACCATATAGGTAAGATAGAATGGGCGTCTGCAGCGCTCTACCTTTATAATCGTGTGCCTTGTTTTAATAGTAAATGTGAAATGACTAAGCTAATCACTGGAGATCCCACTCGCCTCATTATACCAACGGTTATTACATAATTATTATACTATGAGCTAGTTAGTGTATCTACTATAAAAGGGTGCTCTCTCGATTTTGTATGGCTTCTGGTTTTATGAATTACAAAAGAACTAACCTAATGAGGCTAACCTGCATGTTATGTACCTATATGTAGGAGCAAGACTGGACAGCAATCTACAGAAATTAAGCAATATAATTATTTCATTATTTGAGAAAAGTCCATTTCTTTGGGGTGCTTATTTATTTGTCATAGGGGATGCGGCCGGCCCCCTTCAATCCGCGCTTGGGTTAGCGCCAAAACAATTAAACTAAATGAAACAAAATTATGCTTAGCTAGCTTTTAAGCTCATTCAAGATAGGTCTTTTTTTGAGGGAATACTAGGATTTAAATTGTCGCGTCAATATATGTTTAAAGTTCGACCCATTATCCGAAGTCCTATAATACTCTGGCATGACTAACTAGAACATAAAGTGAACAGTCTATTGGTATAGGTATAGATGGTTAGGTACTGTTAACATTTCATTTGCAGAATATAAATGGTTTTCTACCGTTAAAAGTTCTGCAAGTTTCCAGCATATAGTATTAAATAATATTCTCTTCACATCCGCTAGCAGCAAGACTTGTATTCATAACTTGGATATATCAGAGATATATGCTATTCAATGTTGTTATATCATTCCAAGGAAACACCATTGTGTTTATAACAAATTTGATCCAAAATATTTGGCCATGATTATTTTCCCATTTATTTCACATATTTAAATCCCCCGTCATCATGAAAAGACGCTAAAAGACCGCCCTCTTTGTTATACCGAGCTGAGGCCATATCAACAGATTGTCTGAAGAAGTTGAATTTGAAATAGTAACTTCCTTTGTATGTATATGATTTAGGACAGTTTAAAAACAATATGCATTTGAAATTGTTACAAGTATCGAGCCGATTCATAATGATGTTATATCATTATAAACGTTACTTAATAAATACAAAAAGTTCAACTAAAGAGTAATGTCATAATTATATCCTTTGGGTAAACCGAAATCGGGAATATGAGGGTAGAAAGTGGAGAAACTGAAATATATATTTTATCTTTTGTATTGTCGAAAGACAACCGCTTACAACTCTAAATAAAATCTATGGTCAATTAGTCTTTTTAGAAATGATCGAGATAAATATGCTTATTCCAAATTTGTATTAAATTTTTCCAAAATGTAGAGTATATTACAAAATGTATTATTTATTCAAAATTAAGTAGTACTTTAGACAGGTCGAAAAGACTAGTAGCACTTCAAAGCTGTGTCTTCTCTTTCCTTCCTGTTCTCATCCCTCTTGTGGTGACGTTTGGCCTGAATGAATGTTCTTTGAATTAAACAATTCTTTTCTTTGTGCGGTTTAAGTCAACGTATTTTTCCCGGTCAGTGGCGTGATTTGTGTAACTTTTCGCAAGCGTCGGAACCTGATATATTTATTCAGACCTTTCTATTTAGTCTCCTTCACTTTCTGTAGTGAATCATCACCATGCCGCTATTGCATACATCAGATTCTTTAAGATAAGAGCGTCGAAGACATTTTACAGCCTTGGGTCCATTGTTTTTCAAGATTATGAAGGCATACAGTCTCGAATGAAGTTTTTCAATGGAGTAAATCGAATATTGCAGACTGTCGTTTATTGTCAACTGAGTAGGTTTATATCACTGACTCTTGTGATTCCTGGCATTACCTATTTATTTTTTTATACAATTTCATTTGATTTTATTTGATTAATATGAAGATTATATTTCCTTTTTATTCTGTTGAATCTTTGGAGTTTGGAAAAGGCATATTTTAGCTTTTTGTTCTCAACGTAAATCGGATGCAAGGATGGAAAACATAATTATTCCAAATACCAACCGTTAGATCCACAGAATACAGCTGTGATAACTCACCTTTGAATTATGGACATAGTTTCTGCGCGAAGGAAACACTATGTGTCAAGTCAAAAATTGGGTATCGCTCTAGTTTGTTAATGTTATCAAGTGTTATGCCCTGTCGTCTCGAATTCTTATGAGAAATCAATTTGGATTAGGGTGACATATTATTTTAAGTTCATTGGGGGATCTTTTATGGGATACCCTATATGTAAATATTATTTTTGGCCATAAAGGGCAAAAAGTGAGTTAGCTCACACCATAAAATAAGTTAACAATGCATAAAATGTGTTAGCCCTGGCCCGAAAATAATTGAAATACACTCAAAACTGTTTTGCTCATTAAATAAGAAGAATGTCCATGAGCTAAATATATATTCTTGTTTAAACTTATTTTCGCCCTTGGTATAATTGTATAGAATGTAACTTTAATTGTGGTGGTCTTTTGTTGAATGTATTAGTCGTTGTATTAAGGTGTAGATGATATCAATGCTATTTTGTCATGTTAAACAAAACTATCGATTTTTGTATCTGAATTATTAATTGCCTGTGTTAGATAGTATATGTTCCATACTATGATCCATATAACTTTTAAATATTGTATTCATTTAATTGTATTTTATATTTACAATCTAAATGTCAAGCCAGCATAAATGTGAAGCATTGAATTTTCAAAGACATTATTTTAATGCCTTCCTAATTTTTAATAAATATTTATTTTTGATTATAGGTAATAACATGTTTATTGTAGATATCATTACCATTTTTTTAGAAAAACTATCGATTTCAGCCAAAGCGGTCAATGGGAAATATGTTTGTTCAGTGGGGGGATGGCAGCGCTTCTCCCCTCAAAGTCCACCAGGTGTACAGAAACGCGCCAGAAGTCAACCAAAGAAAACAATGTAAACACAAAGGCCCATAGTATTTAAGACTATCTCTCTACGCTTGAAAATGTTAATCATAGACATTTCTATACTACGTTAGTAAATAGTTTGTTGATTTGCATACACAAAGAATGAAATAAAAAGTTTAACGTTTCAAAAGGGTAGTCCTCCCAGTGTGTTATGCATTTGATCATATCTGATGGATTGAACCATAGGCCAGAGACATTCAAGTGTGTAGCATGATGTGTATTTAAGATTATCATGTGGTCCTGTGTGGCGATAACATTTCTCTCGTGGTAAATGATATGTTTTGTGAGTAGAGTGAATCTTGTGGCTATTCGTAGTTGAGCATTTTGTACTGTTAGTAGTTTGTTAACATGTGTTTTAGATAATGTTGTGGTCCAGATGGATGAGTCATAATTGATGAGTGGTCTTATGAATTATTTGTATGTGTAAAGGATTGTTTCTTTGAATTGTCGCAATGTTGTTTATGCCAGTGCTTTAGTTGATGCGTCTTTTGGCTTTTGTGTGTGTTTTTCGTATGTTTGCTGAAAGTCAAGTGAGTATCAAAAACTGATACTAAAGTGTTTTGCTAAGTGATTTGGATATTGTTTATCTGGAGCTTTGGAGAATAAGTGGATTGTTTTTTCTCAGGCATAAAGAGTGTTGTGGCACATTTTGGAATGAATAGATGTAGCTTGTTTAGAGTTAAGTAGCTTTGGAGAATGTTGAGGTATTTCTTTGTTCTGTGTTTAAGTGTGGACATGTTAGTTCCATGTGTGTGTATGGTGATGTCATCGGCATGTCGTGTGATATATATATTTTGTGTTGTGATTAGGGTATGTCATTAGGTGATGGTTGAAAGAGTGTGGGAGTTAAGACAGAGCCTTGTGGGACACCATATCGGTTTTTAATGCGGTGATATAATATTGTTAAACTTTACCTATTGTTTTCTCCTATGTATGAAATTGGTGATGCATTTTGTCAAACAGTTTGTTAAGGACAATTCAGTGAGTTTTTGTGAGACAATGTGAATATTTACAGTATCAAATGCTTTTGTATGGTCTAGAGTTGTAATGAGTATTCTGTAAAGTTGGAGAGGTTTGGTTGAATGAACTTGCTAGTGGTCCAATGTGTTTACGTGTGCAATTTTTTTAATGTAGATTATTGATTTTTATATCATTGATTTTTTTCAATTTATCCGAAAACTTAACCTACCATTTTTTAAACTTGTTTTTTACTTTAGTCTTAAAATTGCAATGTGAAACAAACAATGTTCAATTTGTGCAATTTCTTGGAATATAAGTTGGATTAAGCCAAGTGTAAGAATTAAAGAAAATTGCGGTTGTTGTCATTTATTGAACAACATATTTCTGTGTTTAACTTTTAAACAATTATTTTTTGAAAATAAATTAGCAATTATTTTTCTAAATATAGATATTGAAGTATTCAGAAAACTTGTTCAAATATTAAATTGAAAAAAAACGTTGAAATACCCTAAAGTGGTGAAGGAATTAGTTCCACTCACTTCGCTAATAAAAGTTTCATTACATCAAATACAAAAAGTTCGATCAAATGATACTTTGTAAATTATGCTTTCTGCGTTAGTAAATAAGCTATTCATAGTTCGTTATATGAAATCAAAATTGTTGGATAAATGTTTTATTTGTTTTACTTTTGCACATTCAATGTAGACAAATTACCAGAAGCACCTCAAATGTAGTCTGGTGCCACATATGGCTTATTGCAAAAGCTCAAAAATGCCAAATGTTCTACACTATCCTAAGTATTCACCATCAAAAGAAAGAAATTACTCCACATCATTAAAGACTTTCTGAATGAAGATGAACAAGAATGATTGTATTATCAACAACATCAGCTATGGCAACCAGACTTCCAGCATCGACAGTACAATAGGAACATCACAAGGAGATTGTTTTAGCCCAATTCTATTCACCATTTAAATGGAAGCAGCTATTAGAGATGCCAGAACAAAAACCAGCCCTACTAAATTCAAAAATTGGAACAGAGTGGTCAATGTACGCAAAACTGAATACAGCCGTAAACATCTAAAAAGAACAAGAACAATTTAGACCCACCAAAAAACCAGGCAGTCTCCTAGGAGATGAAGAATATGTCACAACATAATTACCTTCTCCCAAAAAGACTTAGTATACATGAAATATCTCTGGAGCAAAAGATACAAACCATTTATTAAAACCAAACTCAAACTGTGCAATAGCCTGGTGAAACATATTCTCCTATACAACAGCGGCAGTTGGGGCATCTCGGAAGTGACTAGAAAAAATTGATATTACAGATAGAAAACACATCCGTCATATTATGTGACACCTGTAACCCAAACATATCTCTAACCAAGACCTTTATAACACCAAAATTCACATCTTGTTACTCTAGACATAGACGAAGCCAGACGGAGACTTAGAATATACCCAGAAACCCCTGATTATCAGGCAATGCTCTAAATTTACAGGCAGAAAAATAACCAACCTTTATGCCATCAGCAACAACAACAAACTCCCCTTTCCAAACATCACACATCTCATAGACCACAATTACACCAACAATGAACTACCACAATACGACTACAACAACCTCAACAGCAGAAATGACATAAAAGCCTGAAATGACTTGCATCTAAACGCCAAATCTAAAAAACCTTCTGATATTTTAATTAGCCAAGCTTACCTATATTGGAGTGGTCAAGTGTCCGAAATCGCAACAAGCTTTAGTTATATACTTACTTACTTAAATTATTTTATCACATCAAAGAAAATCTAATGAATGTAGAACTAGTAAAAAAAGTTACAGTTCTAACCTTTAATGACTACTGGTTCAGGGCAGGAGGAGTTCAAGCAAGCTGGATCTAAAAATATCCAAAATATTATAATGGTCATGAGGCTTAATTAAACTTTATATTGGCTAACACATACTTCCTTAATAAAAAACAGTTATGATTTTAGCTTTCTTCCATTCTTCTGTACTTTGAAATTGGAAGCTGATATCTAAATTAATGCTAAATCAGCTTTGCCGTGACTATCATAAACGAGTATTTAAAAAATGACGAAACAGCTTATGGTTGTTCCCAGCTAGATACCTATATATATATATATAGCGCTCTTTAACCAATTCTTACTTATTTTTTGGAAATCTAATTTATTTCTATTAATTTACTGCTGCTTTCTTGTTTTTCATTAAATATTTGATTTTTTATACTTACATTCATAATATCCATAATATCATAATATTTTTATCATTTTAAACAACAATAGAACACATAATACAAAAACAGCTTAGTAGTCGTAGATAAAAAAATAACAATTTGAATTTAAAATAGAATGATAAAATATCAAAAAGCCTTAGCTGCGGTGTAATAGGTTTATTTACGAATTTTCACGGATAGACCGTTTCATCAGG
>JAUYWI010123605.1:0-10205 GCA_034780595.1 Parotoplana pacifica | reverse complement strand
TATATCCAAAATCCAAAATTCGAAATCCATAAAACAATCTTGTCAGAAATGAAAAATGTAAAATACTAAAAATGCAAAACAATAACAAGAAATATGGTGCTGGACTTAGGACCCTCAGCAGTGAATTTTAACCAGTTTTATGTGTACACAACCGTCACTCTTCTCATAATCTAGTTATTATTTAAAATGTAAAAGGCTAAATAAGCACTAGTTGAATTAAAAGGTATATAGATTAAAATCAACTTTTGAGATTGTGGAATCATTACATTTGTACCAAGTTGAAGCATAATACGACTATTCAGACCATTAGAAATCCAAATGTTGAAGGCTAACAATTTTGGTATGTAGATAATTTCTTAAATGTTTCAATAATAATAAAGAACAAAAAGTGACTTAAAAAGCATTCTACTTATATACGAAATAGAGTTTTATTTTCTATCAATAGAATAAGTAGGGGTCAAGAGATAATTTTTCCATAGTGATATAATTACAATATCTTTTTAACAGATAATTAGAAGCATAAAACAACTGCTAAAAGCGATCTAGTAATCTAATTAAACTTTATATGTAGTTCTTTAATTACACTCAGATACATTTTCTTGACAATCTGGATTATCTACCTACTTATAAAATGAATTAGAATTAGATTATAAAATCTGTAGAATAAAAGAGTCAGAACAGGTTCTTGTAAGTATCTAACCCCCCATAAACATAAAAAGTATCTATGTATGACCACTAAAATAAACAATATTACCCACGCATAAAGGCTACTATTTTTAAGCAAGATATTTATTTGGCGTAAAATCAATAAATGAATTGCTTGCGCTTAACACCCACAAACAAACATAAATTTAATGAAGCTTCAATAAGAAACACTTTTAAATTGTAGTCATTTGAGGTTGAATAGTAGTCATAATGTGACAAAAAGTCTGCAACTTTATTACATAACAAAATCAAAGTGTCCCGCTTTTGATACCTATAAATTAAATACTTGTATTCGCGCTAATAGCTAAGTCACATTTTCTTTAAAAAAATGCTTACATAATAGAATTAATTAATAAGTTTAATTGGCTTAGATTAATTAAACAATATATAATTAGGTAAGTAGGTATCTTGGTGTATTTCTTAACATTGTGTCTAAAATAGATTTTTAAAAAGTAACTTGTCAGAAAATCTTAAAGACATTAAATACAATTGGAAATTAATCAACGTAACTTGTTGACTTATTAAGTGAAACAACAACAATAATTAAACAACTAATCGATATCATTGTCATACACTATTTCTGCTATGGTAACAAAATTAATTTTGAAAGAATTAGAAAAGTTTATTGCCATAACAACCAACGTAAATAAACAACAGTAAAACAACAATTTTTTACTAAAACGAAATCGGACTGATATGCATAAGTGCCTACTAATGGAAAAAATATATATGTCACAATAATTTTAAGACTAATTTTATGTTCAGAGGAAATAAAACTACTGCTTAGTTTTATGGTAGATAATAAACTATGAAATTAATTTCTGTAGTTTATCAGTCAATTAAATAGAAGGCATTAGGTATCCTCCGACATCAATGTTAGGTACTGTATATTATGAAGGTGTAATTCGCTGCCAAAGTTGCTAAAACATGAAAATTATTTATATTATTCTTCTAATTCTGTGAATTGTATATAATTGTTTCCTTTATATTATTGTCAAGCCAATGGCTTTTATGATTGTGATTCTAAAACTGCATATTTTATAGTTTTCTCCATCATTAGAGCAAACTTCTGCATTAAATTGTGTTATTGTTAGGTCTCTTGATACTTAAATGTCCTTTAAACAATATGATGTCAGTATAATGAGATTGAGTTATAATATCACTTTTTATTGCGTTCAGTTGTCATTTTAAATCTAAGCTATAAATGTTTTAAAAATAACTTCAAATTAAGGAGTAGGTATACTAAATTTAATTAGAGTGGATTCAATCAGAATTTACTGACAAGGAGCCTACATTTTTAGAAAAATATTTCTGCAGTAAAACATAGTTTCTTCTATAACTCGATAAACAGTTATCTATTTGAAAACTGGGTAAAAATTCCCAAAAGTATTAGACCTTTTCCAAGGAAAAATATTTCAAAACAAAAATCTCGTATCGTGTTATATTTACTTTAAACAAATTGAATAAATTTTAATTTCAAGGCAGATGATACCCAAGGGATATTTAAAACGTTACTAAACAATGTGTTTCATAAAGTTACTAAAATGTCACCCAATTAAGAGACAACATAGCATAGCACCATTGGGCCGCGCTTTAGGTGTTGTAACTTTATGAAGTGTCAACTTGCCTAATATTGCCCTTCTGTTCCAGTTCATGAAGCAGCGTATGGTCCACATACTGGAACACCAAATGGATCCTCTTCTTCCGCCGAAATACCTCGAGTAGACAGACCAGATTTGGGTGTTTTAATTGCTGGAACATGAAACAGAAACAATGAATAAATTAAAGAAACCCATCAGAAAAAGGTACTATACTGAGAATAATATATTAGACCTAATAAATCGCTTAACTTTAATAAAATGTGAAGATAAAATTTGTTACAAAATAATTCAGAAGCATCCTGACTACGACTACCACAATATGAACTACATTAGTGTATTTTGAATTGCTCACATTGCCTGAAGTCAATTATGTCAAAATAAAATAGGTTAAATAGCAATTAGTTGAATTGCTGCAAATGTATTTGAAGCAATTTGCTTTGATAAATATAAGTACACAGATATAAATATAGACAAGTAAAAAAATGCTATATAATTATCATAGATATTGTATATTACTTTTAATGTAAGATACAATATCTATGATAATTATCTAATAAATAAAAAAATGTCATGTCTGTGCATAGTTGTGCATAAAATGATTTTTGTGAATAAAAAAACTTGTTTGATATCTTACAGCGAATCTGTTTTAGGTGAAATGCCTTAGATAGAATCATCAACAAAAACTGAAAATTGTTTTAAAAAATCGGTAAAAGACTAATTATAGGGACGAATAACGTCATCATGTCATAAAAATAGCTTAGTCCATTTTTTCCCTACAAAATAACATGCCTACATCAGTTTGTCTATTGTATCTCTGCCTCTCTATCTTTTCATTGTACCTACTTCTAATTTAATTTCCACTTTTGATATTCTGAACTTTTTAATTATCTTTAGTATTTTTCTATACAATATCAACCTTGTTTATAGTAAATGCCAACAAACTCCAAAATATTGTCCAATTTTTTTCAAATTCCGACTCCATATTAAAGACACACAAAACCATAGGATTAGATAGTGGTTTGACTTCATATAAATATGAAGTAACTTTCTTAAAAATATATTTACAACCATTTTATTAATAATAACTATTAGATTATTATTTATAAATTATATTAAATCAGTACGATCATTTGATCAAAGAATAATAAATATTAAAAAATAGATAAAAATCTATAATTTCTTTCAATGTTACTGTCCGCCATTTTATTTCCATACTAAATTTATTTAAAATAACGAAAGGAAGGCAATGTTCTGCCTTTACTTGTACAAACAGAACAACTATTTCAAATAAAATATTTCAATTTCCATAAAGAGAAAGAGAGGTAAGAGTGTTTTATATTTTTGAATTATTAATATTATATAAAAATAATATAAAACATTTTCATCTGAATTTTTGACATTTCATTCTAGTTTCCTTGTACTCTATATACCTTCCTTACTCTATGCACAAATTTTTTTTAGAAATTGAATTTTGGGAACAGTTCACAGTTTTTGTCGATAAATCCTTTCCAGGATGTCTGTGTATCAAATTCCAATACAACCGGATTTTACAGGATACTCATTATTTTCATTAAAAGTTTCTTTATCGTACACTCACATACGTCTCTATTAGACATCGAAGGAACAATCATACAGTCAAAAGTCATTTGGGTTCATCTCATGTTTTTCAATATCAATGTCAACAATATGCATTTCGATATCAATGTCAACAATATGCATTTCAATATCAATGTCAATAATATGCATTTCAATATCAATGTCAATAACATGCATTTCGATATCAATGTCAACAATATGCATTTCATATCAATGTCAATAATATGCATTTCGATATCAATGTCAATAATATGCATTTCGATATCAATGTCAACAATATGCATTTCAATATCAATGTCAATAATATGCATTTCGATATCAATGTCAACAATATGCATTTCAATATCAATGTCAATATCTAAAGATTTCTGTAGTTCATTTACCCAACAACCGATTTTTTTTATAAAAGAAAAATGTTTTTTTATTAAAAAAATAAGGCGGTATATTTCAACAAACTTAAATACCTTTTATCTATTATTGAAATAAAATAAAAATTACCTACAATATTTACAAAAAGTTTATTACTTCTTAAGTATTTATTAGGATTGTAGGTCCCAACTGCTGCATAGTGAACGTATTTCTACCACAGTTAATACGAACACATAAATCGGAACAAGTGTAGAAATCCGGTAAAGTTGCTATTGCGTCAAATTTAGTTATTTATTGCAGTGTTGTGTACAACAATTACATTATGAAATTGATTTAAATAATCAATCTTTTGAATTGTATCTAGTTGAAGGTATTTGAAGCAAATATGAGGCACCGATATTGTTTCTGATTGTATATCATAAATATGCCATCTTCTTCCACTAGCTAACGGATCTACCTATAATTGAAACTTTGTATACCTCTGCCTATTCAAAGAAAAGTCAACTATCTAAATAATGTTAGAATATTTGTTGAGCCGAATTAAAACTTTTTCAAAATTGTACCCACCTATTGTCTGTCTAAGTAATCTATTATTGATCAATGAACCCTATGCAACAAAAGACCATAACAAAAAGAGAAAGCGAATTCTTAAACCAGCCTTGTTGAAAGGCTGACCAGCTTTTAATGGTAATTATTTAGATGGATCATAATACCTATAAGAGGTCACTAATTATTATGTAAGTAATTAATTCGTTGGTGAATGCTTTAGTCCTTTTATAGCCTGCTGCTGGAACACATGCCTGGCTACTGGTTGCAATTCTATTGATTAAAAGAGAACCCCAAATCTTCAAACTTCATCATCAGTACCTCAGTATGCAAAATAGATGAAGAAATCAACACTATGTACAAGATATACCTATAGCTATCCATACATACAGAGCTGATTAAGTATCATTAACAACCTACTTTGATTAACCGACCTTATAGCTAAGTATACCGATCATATACCTAAGTATATATAGTTATTAAGCCTATCTGCATTCCAAATTTATCCGGTTCTTTCAAAGAAGTCCTTGAAGTGAAAAGAAACACTTGCAAATCTCTAGGCAGGAAAAAGGCTTTGTTGTCAATCTTTTGCACAGGATGTCCAATTATGTAGTCTTTAATTAGTAAAGAAGAAAATAAAATTAATTTCACTTAATTAGCATCCACCATAGTATACTACCCCCCCCCCCCCCGTTGGGCAGTAGTAGATGGTTCCACGACCAAACAATAGAAAAGGGTCGTTCACAGTAAATTGGATGCAATCTTGACCAGCTGAGAGCCGCACCAGAACAGAAACTGTTGGTAGTTGATCAGGAGGAAATTTCAAGTGAACTATGTTTTAACCCTTGTAGTACAGACGTATTAGAATTACATTAACTGCTGGCATGGGTCAATAGTGACCCAAATTTCATATTGCTAATTGAATTCAATTTTACCATACTTGATTAATTGTTATGAAGATAACATCACTTTTAGTACAATATTGCTTTTATCTTTAAACCGTACCACAAATTATGTAACTTATCGGATTGTGTTATGTAACCAAATAAGATTTTTAATATTAAAGAAAGAAAAGTAAAACATTTCTATTCAACACTTTTATCTACTCGAAAATATAATCATCTTCCAAAAGTCCTTTTGATAAGATTTCAGATTAAAAATGCCCCTTAAAAATAGTAAATCAAATAAGATTTTCTGATTTCGGTTACTTAGCAAAAATTCTTATGATCCCTACATGTACTGTTAACAAATTATATAAATATATGAGATCTGGAGCTGGTGTTTCAGAAAACTATATGTATGTAGTTTGATTTTAGGTTTAATCAGTTTAGTTTTTTTTGTCCTAAGTATCAGTGTTTTATCTTTTACCTAGTGTATTATTATGTAGTTTGTTGTATATTTTAAAATCGTATCATTTAACTGATATAATCATGATAGTTTTATGAAACCCCGTCTGATTTTATTTAAATCTTCACCAACCATCGTTGTTATCGTGAAATCTTAACTTTAAAATTTCCTATTGCCTTCTGATAAAATTGTTTCTTTATGAGGTAACTTAGCACATATAAAAGGATGAGAGAATGTCTTTCAGAAAATAAAGGAAATAGGAAACGACAACGTTTAGTATGTACCTATCGATATTAGAAATAAATCATTATTATCTGTGGTTAGCTATAAATCATTAGTTTTCTAAAGTAACAATGCTTATATGTAAGTGTAGTTTCTTAGATAAAAGTTAATTTTACTGTCTTATTACAAATTTTTCGTGCGTTAATTACAAAAAAACCATGCACTATCTACGTGAATAACCTTTTATTAAAACATTTCTATATCATTTATTCTTATTTTCAATTTGGCATGATTCAAAGCAGTTTTGCAAAAAAAAATTACAAATGTTTGCTAATTAGTACAACTATAAGTTAAAAAAAACGACAATTTAACTCTAATGGCTCCTACCAACTTTAATAGTCCCCTGTTACTCTTACTTTTAACATCCGAATCTCTCTCATTGCAATTCTGTGAATATGGGGATCTTCTTCTGATTCGGAGAACTTTTTGATTGCCACTAAATCGCCGGTGTTTCTGTTCCGACACTTAAAAACCACCCCATAGGCACCCTCACCAATCTTACCCAGTTTCTCGTATTTATCCATCAGCAGATGACCGTGGCGACTAAAGTACAAATAGGAAAATCGATATTAGCATTGTACCTACCTTTTTAAATCTTTAAACAACAAATTAATAAACAGGTTTTACAAAGTTAGCTTTTCTGTTGAAAATCTGTGCAGAATATCTAAATGTTTAATGTAAATATAGACATCATATAACGACATAAATATGTAAATGATTTTTTTAATCAGGTAATGCATATAAGAATAACTACTTATATAAATGATTTGTAAAATAAATCATGTGATTATAACTGCTAAAGTAATGATTATAGAAATAAAAATAGATTTCCGACAATGAAAAGCATACAAATTCTGTGACTTTCCCTGACCTTTTACCATTTTATATCATTAAAAAAGTTAGTAAAACAGAGACTATCAATTTCTAAACTATGTGTATGCATATCTAAAATTTACATACATATACAAGTACAATACAATACAAGTTTATTTAGGCATTTGATTGTGAATGTGAAATCTGTTATAGCATTTAATTCAAATATTACTTTCTAAACTTCACAAATTAATTAAACAAATATAAAATAGAAGCAAATGTTTGTCAGCAGAATAAGAAACATAGAAAACTAATAGAAAAATCAAACATTAGCATTATTTATTTATGTGTTTTATTTATTTTTATTTACAGAATTATTATAAAAGAACAGTACGGGTATTGTTTCCAGTTTCCTTACTGGATGGCTTGGAATTAGAAAAATAAAAATATAAAGTTTATTGTTCAAAATTCAAAATCACAATAGAAAACAGAATCTGTTCACTTTCATTATCAAGCTACTAAAACCTATATAAGAACAAAAGAATTAACCGCTATAAAGATTTAGATTTTTGTTCGTTGTAATTATATGAAATTAGCAAACTCTCATTTAATCTATAAACTGTTATTTATCTAATCGTCACTTTATCTTCATCCATAAATTTTTGTATCATCAAAAATGGTCTCTATTTTCACTACGACTATTAAATTTTCAGATACGCTTTCACTTATGAACTATGATTTTACACGTGTAATAAACAATAGAAATTAAACAACTTAAAGTTTAAAGTTTAAAGATATCTAAAAATTTAATTTATCAAGAGTTGATTCAGACTAAGTGTAATAAATTGTCACAAATATTGAAAAAAAAACAGTAGAATTATTAATCATTCAAAGTAGTCATGAAGCATCATACCAATACATAGGCTTTTTACCATACCACCATCTACAAAAAAACTGCGATGAAAACCAGAAGTTCGGTTCATTGGCACCATACTGTCAATGAAGGCAAAATCTACATTAGGAACACTCAGCTGTTGTCAACATCAACTAACTTCCCAGACGTTTGCTACCTATTCCCTAAACACTTCTACAGAATAAGAAAACCTTATCCATAATTGTTCGAAATGCGAAACAATTGAGATGTTCAAAATATTGATTTTACCGACAACAGTACACCAGCGTGGCATTCTTTGACCTTGGCGGACTCGTCTATGTAAAATTTTATTTAACCAGTATAGCAAAGACATCACTTATCTTCAAGATATTAAAGCTGCAAATGTCGCCATTTTTTGTCGGGTGTTTTTAAGTAAAAAAACGAACAGTATTCTTTTGCCTTATCGTACTACTTGAAAGTTTGATAGTAATAAATAAATCAGACACTATTTTTATAAAACATTATTGATTTCTAAACATCAAATTTAATTAATAGCATGGCAAAATAAAATTTGATTTTGTAAATAATTTTAATCATTGATACATCTTAATGAACTTGAATGAGTAGGAATACTTTAGACAGTATTTAGGCCTCATTAGGTGGAGTGGCCAATAGAAAATACATTTTAAATAATTTAAAGATGTAAAATAAATGTGTTGTTTTTGTAAGCATTCAAAAATATATGTACACTAAATTCACTTACTGATAATAAGACGAAGAGGCACTGCCACTATTTGAGCTACGAAACTGAAATTGCCGAAACATAATAATTCTTCTCCAAAATATTGTAAATCTAACATTCGTCAAGTTTTTATTAATATAAAAAAAGATAACCTAACAACAGCTTATAGCAACCACAAATTAGGTAGGTACCTAACGTTTTGCGGGTACCTAATGTGTCACATTAGTTCACTCGAATGCCATCAAATAAAAACCAAAAGCAATTAATTCCCATTAGAGAACAGCGCTATCTGCCTATGAAAAACCAGGTTGGGATATTAATTTCATGTAACAATCAGCATTTGTTTACATGCCAACAGGAACACAATAGATACCACGGACAATAGACAGGTAGTTGGTGGTAAAAGAGTAAAATGATAAACACAATGTTTCTCTATTAGTTTTACTTTTAATATTTTTCAGGTGGAATGAGTAGATAGATAGTATAGAGAGAGATTAGAGATGCCTATACCATGCATATAGTAGCTACCTATCCCATGATTCCATAAAAACACTGATCAATCTGTGAAAAGTACAGGTGCTATTTTTATAGTGTTTATGACAGCTGTAAAAGACACTTAGATACCCAATAATGTTGATCTTTTTAAAATGATTATATCATTCTACTGATTAATTTTAGATATAGCAGCAACAATAGGCAAACTTTAAATTGTTAAAATACAAATGCTACTTTTAATTTGCTTATGACAGTTGTAAAGACACCTACACAATTAAATATTATTCTTTTTAAAAAAGGTTTAAAATTTTAGATATTTAGAAAACAACAGGTAGGCTACACAAATCACATGTCTATCTACTGTATTTAACCACAGATTTCTTAATTGAAAAAAATACGTAATAGAACAATAACTAAAAGAAAATTCTTGATTGAAGAATGTAGTCTGCATTAAAGAGTAAACTATGACAGGTTAAGAATATTAGGAAATGTGTGCTGCCTGATATCCCAGATCGCGTATTGCTATTTACAACCCCACAACCACTTAAAAAACTAGGATGTCCAATTGTAATTTTCATTTAAGGGTAAAGCTAAAGTTAATTATATTGGAAAGATTGCATTTTCTTCCTCTACTGACAACAGGGGATTGTCTAAATTTTTGAGTTAGGGGGGGGGAGGGCGTGTGATCTGTGATAGGCGATATTTTTTATAAAGAAATATTAAAATAGGTTACATTAAGTATGTATGTGCGCCGCTAGGGGGGCAGCAGTTTGTTCCTAGGGGGAGCAACAATGAAGCTGCGGAGGAGGTTGAACTGGTTCGTTTCAAATTTATT
>JAUYWI010123594.1:0-10205 GCA_034780595.1 Parotoplana pacifica | reverse complement strand
AAGCATAAAGGAATGAGTTTATTGATTTTATTTATGATTATACATATGTGTTCATTCCAATTAAGATTATTTTGAATAGAGAGTCCTAGATATTTTGTTGTAGTTACTTCATTAATTTCATTATTATTGAGTCTTAGCTTCATGTTAGGTTTATCTTTCCCCTTTTTGAAAATTAGATAGTGGGTTTTACTTAAGTTAATAGTCAGTCTGTTGTGGATAAGCCACTCTGAGCATTCTTGTAAGGCATTGTTACTAACTTTTTCTAAGTTATCATAACTGTCAGCAGAACAGAATAAACTACTGTCATCTGCAAATAATTTGATTTCATAGTTAATACTTAAATGTTTGATATCATTTATGTATAGGCTAAACAGAATTGGCCCTAGCACACTACCTTGGGGAACCCCAAATTTTATTGGTAGGGGGTCTGATAAAGTATTATTGACATTTGTAATGATTTTTCTATTCGTGAGATAACTGTTTATTATTTCAAGGAAAGGACCTGAGATTCCATAATGGTTAAGTTTATCTGAAAGTATTTTGGTATTTATGCTATCAAATGCTTTTTTTAGATCTATAAATATACCTAGTACTTTTTTGTTTTTTTGAATCTCATCAATGATATAATCATGTGTTGTGATTAAAGCATCTATGGTACTATGATATTTTCTGAATCCAAATTGTTTGTTATAAAGAATATTATTTTTCTCAAGAAACTCAGTTAGTTTAGTATATAAAGATTTTTCAAAAATTTTGTTGAATCCAGAGAGGAGTGATATATAAAATCGAACCCCTAAAAAATGATATAAAACTTTTGTAACAAAATTGCCATAATTAAACATATTTTGTGTATAACACAAATTTTCAATAGATCGATATTAAATCACAACATTTAAATGTTTTAAAAGATATAAATAATCGAAATATATACTTTTGAAAGATCCCTTGGTATACAAAATTAAAATGTTTTAAAAGATATGATCGCATTGAAATATACAGCCTACTTTTGACAGATACCTTGACTTAGAATGTTATACCTTTCCCTTAGCTCTCTTTTTTGTATTTGGATTAGTAGTAGATTAACACAAAACAATTTTTAAAACACATACGAAAAAAAAGTTTATTAGAAATTATACAAATATGAATAAAACACAAGAAACTTCAATTGAAAAAAGCCTGTTTTAATTAATAAGCATTACTAGTCAAGGTAGATTGAAACTTTTGTCTGATATATTGCAATAAAGTAAGTGAGTAGAAGTCAAAAATTGATGGAAGCAATTTTGTTAGATCTTTAAAATATTATGGAAGGTTTTAACAAAAGGTTTCGGTATGTAGACTATTATACAAGCGTACCAAATTTAGAAATATTTACAAACTCTAGGTACCTAATGAATTATTTTTTCAGAATATAAATCAGTTTTACAAATTAAATAGAATAATTCATGTAAATGGATAAAAAGAAATTAAAATGACAGCCGAAAGTACCAAAAGCTAAACGACGATTTCACGAATGGATAAATTGATAATCTCATCTTATCTGTTAGCATTGCAAACTAAAATAATTACCAAATTTATACTCACTAATTACTTAAAACAGAAATAATATTTTCTATTTGTTGATATTTATTATTTAGGTATTATGTACCTAAAAGTAATTTATTTGTATAAAGAAATTATTGTCACATGAAGACTAGTCAGCTTAGGCGTGAGTGTTAAAATTATTGAACTTCATCATAAAAATATCATTTAAAATATATTTCTACTTAGAGTACTATCTTGATACAAATTTTTTTATACCTAATTTTATACTTTTAAATATAAAATTACCTCTGTAACTTTTAGTGGATAAAGTCTTCGAGCTACACGGTCGCCATGATATCCCAGAATGTAGCATATGGTTGCGATAGCACTAATGCAAGTTCCAACAATAGTAATCCAATATGCCCATCCAACTGATTCAACTGTGGTTATCTTTGAAGCAGTAATAGCCAGAGAAATCATCGTGAGCAAAGCTGAGTAAAAATGGTAGGCTTTAATTAAAAAATTATCATCACTTTTACGATCGGTCACCAACAGGAAGTCGTAATTTTTACAAGGTCTTCTGCCAATTTATCATATGTTAACTTGTTTTATTTAAATAATTGTCGTAATCAAACTGTCGTATTCAAAAGCCGTTTTTAAAAGTCGTATTCAAAAAATTTTATTATTAAAAATATAATATTCATATAGTGGACAACTTGAATACGACTAAATTACTTACGACTTTTCACTATACAACCTCTACGTGTACCTATCTCTTAACTTTTGTTAAAAGAAAATTTACCTTATCATAATTGTAAATTTCAATTATATGGTAATTGAAGCAGGTTTAAATATTTGCAATTTCCTGCAAGAAAAATGGCAATGGTTACAATATTTTATAATCATTTGTATTTAATTGGGGCACTTTCTGTACGTACTATTTTATTAAACTAAATAATTGACGCTTGAAAACGTGGTTAGTAAACTTGAAGGTGAAAATGGATTTACATTAAATATTGTTTTAGTAGGTACAATGAAAATGTTAAGAACAATTTTCAATCCAAGAAATTATATACTTAATAGGTAAATAGGTAGTTAATACGCCATCATCCCTTTCTTGCAATACATGAATGTTATAAGTTTGCCATTTTTCTGGAATTATTTTAAAGATGTTTTTAAAAAACGGGACTGATATTTTAATACGTAGTAACTAACAGCTACGTTTTTGTCTCCTTAATGAAAGTATGGCACCCTACAAAATTTCTTTTATTAAAAAATTACCTAATCTTGATTTCATAAACCGATAATGAAATGGAAATGTTTACTTAAATTCATTTTAATAATTGTATTTCTGTTAGACTAGCTATTGAAAATAGTTAATAACTATAATTTTAAACCACATTTATGGATAAAACCGTAATATTGCCTTCAGTTTGTTTGTTTTCAATGTCGTTTTGACAGTCATTAAGTGTCATACAAACAAATGTTTTGTTATTGGATTTTTTATATTGCAAACACAGAGAGATTAAATTAATTCTGAAAGAAATAATGTCTAGGTAGGACTTAATGTTAGGTACCTAAAACCAAATAATTCGATAACAATCACAAACATATCAATATAAAAGTACTATTGATTTTATAATTTACTTGCAAAAAATAATAAGACTATATTAGTCACTTCCATCACTTCATTGCCGGCACATCGAGGTGCAAAATATTCAATTGAATTGCAAAGTACAACTATTGCCAGGATGAAAAGAGCCAACAATACGGTAGCTTGAATTGTTCGTGACAAATCTTCGTCACTTACTGCTGCAAAAAGTTAAAATGTTAATATGGAATTTTCAAATAAATTATTTAATTTTTATTGGGATATTCTACCAAATGTTTAAACCGTGCACGACCTTATGGTACAAAAAAATATTATTAATTTTTTCAGTTTTTATATACAGGGTGGTAAAAAAGTTTGGACGAGTTAAAATGTAGATTTTAAGATTTATTTATTTTTAAACATCTATAGTGAATTTAAAGACAAAAATGGGTTAATAATCATAAAATATGATAGAACAATATCATTGTATGTTACTCCAGGTTGTCAACTTGTCTGCCATGGTATTCCAAAAGTTTCATCAGCCGATAAGGAACTGATCGACACTTTTTGGATGAGGTCTCCATTTAATGACGCAATACTATTTGTTATAGCCTGCTTAAGCTGACGAATTGTTTTAGGTTTTGTTCTGTATACCATATCCTTTAAAAGAACCACAAGAAAAAGACTAGAAGGTTGAGGTCTGGTGAGCGGGAAGACCAATGGAATCAGCCCCTTCCGTCAATCCAGGAATTGAAGAAATGCTCAATGTGGTTGTGTTCCATCTTATTGAAAGATGTTGCGCCGTCTCCGAATTTTTGTGGCACAAAAAGTCTGTAACATTTCTAGATAAAAAGCACCAGTCACTGGACCTTCGCAAAAATGTAGTCTAATAATTTTGCTCAATGATATTGAACACAACACTACGCCCGGAAGATTGAATTTCTGTAGAACTACAATGTGTGATTCTTTGCTCTTCAGTAGATGCAGTTATGTCGGTTAATATGCCCATTTAGTTAAAACTGGACCTCATCAGACTAACAAATTCTGTCCACAAACGATCATCATAACGTATCATGTCTAAAAAGTGTTCAACAAAGTCCACTGGTCTGTCATAATAGTCTTCATGAAGATCATGGATTAGCCTCGGAATGTAAGGCTTGAGACCCATTTTGTGGACATGTCAGTACAGTAAGGTGACTCATATTATGATTTTGAGCAACTCGACGAGTAGAGGTACCTTCATTTGCTTCAACTGCAGCTCGAAAATGTAGATTATTAGTCATGCTAGGTCTGCCACTGTATTTTGTATTGATCAAGGAGCCTCTGTTGATTGTAGTGAAACGTCTCTGTGAAATTGATTGGTAACATCTTGCAGCCTGACTCAAATTATGAGTTTGATAAAAACGTCTAATGCAATCAATTTTGACTTCTTTTGGAAGGTTGTAAACTTAGTAAATGAACTAATTGGAAATTCTATGTCCACATACTGCAATCGAAATTAGAAAAATTAAGTAAATTCTGTGTCTATTTTTTTATCACCCTGTATATCAACTATTGGGTATCCAATCGGTAAAACAGCGAGGTTGGGATAGGCGAGGATTATATCTTCCCTAAATAATAACAGTACAGGACAGTCCCTAAAAACATGTTAGTACCAGGAAAAATAAATGTATAGTTTGTTTGAAAAAAATAGTTAATGCGTCTGAGCTAACGTAACTTTTGTCCAACTGACTTAAAAAAACAATTTAGAAACAGAATAAATTGAGTATTATAAAACTATGTCACCAAATTGAAAGTCGATTAATTGGTTATTGTTTTTAGATGCGGCGTGACTAAAATTGGTAATAAAATTGACAACCAATGACAAAAAGATCATTCATATCTAGTACAATATAGACAATTAAAAAAATAATATAATTACATAAAAATAATTTTATTTTTTAGTTATTTTGAGAAACACATTTTTGGCAAATTAATATCGAAAAACTTATCTTTACCACTATTCTGAAGTTGCTCTAGCCCGGCAAGTGTTGCAATTCGTGTTGTCTTACAGTGAGCTGTTTCTATATAAACACCATCGGGCTGGCAGGTGGTGGGACACCATAAATATTGAGGATCTCCTACCGAATGCAAAGCACAGTCATAGTATGTAGCAGTTGAGTATTGAAATGGAAATAAACATTTTTTTCCGTTTTCAGTTTCGGGATAATTGCTTGGTTGACAGTGTACTATACGGAGAAAAAGGAAAAGTTATAGTATACGGATAGAAGAATACGTAACAATTAATAGGGATAATTTTCTAAAGTTTCAAGCCCTACTGTATCTGATTTTTGTTTATAATTTAGAAATCATGGACGTATACTCTTTAATTAGATGTCCGATAAATTGCCTAAATATTTTAGTAAAATTAAATTTAGAAAATAATTTTACCGGATGATTCTAAAGTAGTTTTGATATCCCAGATATTGTATGTTTGTAGATAAAAGGGAACACTGACACCAATTGCTATCAAAACAATACTAAGCATAGTTAATGTTAAAGAAATAGTCTTAAGATGACAAGCCATTTCAAAGTAATAGAAAGTTTAAAATAAAGTAAAGTTTGTTCATTTATATATATACACAATTCACTTTACAAATACTTATTAGGTTAATATCAAGGGTCACTTCTTGTAAAGTTTGCAGATCCAATGAAATCCAACAATTAAGTAAATGAAAAGTAAATGTCATGCTTGTTCTTTTTAATAAATGATTTGTTTAACAATATAAGACCTTTTGAAGCCGTCACAATAAATTATAGGTATACAACAATCGTTTAATTTTGACTACTGCACCAATATGTTATGAATTAACTAAGGATTTTTTTCTAATATGGATGGATAAATAAGCTTGCTAAAACTGGACCACTGTAATGACACTATTTTGATTAGAATAAAATACATTTAAAATTAGTACCTAAATGTTTATAAAAATATAGTGCTGTTTTGGAGACGCACCGCAGTTTCTGATTAAAAATCAATAGAAGCAATATTGGATACTTGATAGACTAAAATCAATCTCAGCTTAATTATTTACAACATAATCTAAAATTTATTATAATCACTTAGTATGTGATGTAAGAGGTTGCTTGGTTGATCCACAAATGTCTATATTTCCATAAAATATATAACGTATTATGTACGAATTAAGACCCTACTTTTGATGCAGTTCATCCAGTTGTATTTCAAAAGAGCTAATATGTCCTAAAACACCGCCTTATTGATGATCTAACATCAAAGTTGATGTTTTTGACTGATTTAACCAGATTTAAATACTCAATACTTAAATCCATATAAGTAAAGTTTAAAAAGATTAAAAAACATTTTTATTTATTATTTATGGTAATAATCAGATATAATCATTCATAAGGATTCTAATATAAAGTATACATAGGTAGGTACTTAATCTACTTTATAGTAGTACAAATGTATTACTTGTCAAAGGAGTAAATATATTATACGAGTAAAAAAACCAATGAAGTGTAATTAAATTATAACCATGTCAAATCTACTAAATAACAGTTTATAAAACAAGAAAAAATAGGTATTATCTATTTAATAAAATGTTATGTTAAAGTATATTAAGAGTCAATAGTTGTCAAAAATGATAAAACTTTTATGAAGGGGGTATGTAGCTAATAAAATTAGGAACACTGCTCCAACGAGCTAAACCTGGATCTTGGCAATTCCAAGGCCAATTGTTAGCGAGTACAAATCCATTATTGTGGCTTGTATCATTTGGTTCTCCAGGTGTTGTTGTATGAGGCTGCATTGAAAATGGTTGGGGTCTGTTCATTCCAGGATTATAGATATGTGGTTGAGGTGGTTTTAAAAATTGATTTTCTGGTATCATTGCTGAATTAACTGGATAATGTGGCACTTGTACAGGAGCTCCATGAAGTGACTCAAATGACACCGCAATGGGAAGTGCCGTCAAGCTCTGAGAAACACCATTGTTGTTGATATTGTTACCATTCGGCGGAAACAAATGTTGATGCATGTTGTTCATCGTGTTATTTCCATTATTAACTTGTATCATTGGTTGTTGTTGTATTTCCTGATTAATGACAGAAATTGCTGGTGGTGGTTGCATATGAATTGGTTGTGGTAGACCTTGATACTGTGGTTCATGTGGACGTGGTATACCTTGATACTGTGGTTCATGTGGTCGTGGTATACCTTGATACTGTGGTTCATGTGGTCGTGGTAGACCTAGATGCTGTGGTTCCGGTGGATATGGTGGACATTGGTACTGTGGTGGTTGTGGTGTTTGCGGATATTCAACCATGCCTTGATAATAGACACACAAACGATTGTTAACTTGGTCAAAATAGACAGGTACTTGCATCAAATCACAAGGACTTGGGCGCTGTAATTCTTTCTTTTGATGATTGTCAGAGGCATCGTAATTGTCACGACCTCCAAACGTAGTAAAAGCTGCCCATTGGCACCATTCAGGCCAAACCTGTCCAGCAACAAATTGAGTACAGATTAAATTGGGGTCACTTGGACCCTGATTCACACTGGATGACCTGAAAAATATTTAAAAAAACAATCTGTATTTAAAGTTTTTCTGAAAAGTACCTAAAAGAGAAATCTACTGAACTCGTAATGTGTACCTGATGTGTACAGATGCAATATATCTATTCTTTTAGCCAAATATATTTTTTCGATTTGCATTACTTATTCAAAGCACCAAATATGAAGTTGATTGGAAAAGTTAATTTTTGGACATTATGACGTTATCGGTTTCGCTCTATGTTCTCATTTGTTTCCTAACAAAGATTAAGGTTGCATTGTGATAAGTTAATAATATTTTTAGTAGCAAAAGTAGGGTAATACTCTTAAATGGCCATCAAGTTTTAGTAGCAAAAGTAGGGTAATACTCTTAAATGGCCATCAAGTTTTACACTGAATGCCAATATATATGTATAAACCCAAAAAAATGTCAAGTAATGAAATGATTGTACATATTTTCAAGCTTTGACTCTAAAAATTAAGTTACTAAAAAAAATGTAGTTCAGAAAATAAATCTTTACACGAAACTGAAATTTTAGCTGAATCAGAGAGTATGTATTTACCATGCAACAAAGGTTTAAGGTGCTTCTTATGTTATGTTATTTATTCTACTAAATGTTTTACAACTAGCAAAGTTATTTCCACATGAAACATTTTATTCATCAATGAATATATATGCAAACTTAGTAAATGAATGTACAATAGATTTTCAAGTAAAAATTTCCGTTTTCTTAGGTCCTCTTTCAATTCCTGAAATTTCCTTTTCACTTCTGAGCAGTGAATAAGAAAACAACATTAGCATATATAGCACCCTAAAAAACCTATAACTAAGATCTTGAGTTTTCATTTTACTTATGTGAGATCACCCTTGACTTAAATATGTAAACGGATTTTCAATAATTTTATAATAAAAACTCGTTTTTACCGTGTAGGAGTAGTGAACTTAATATTTGACGAAGTTTCACTGGACAGTGATTTGGGTGACGTCCATTCGTTGTCATCGTTGTGTTGCTTGCCACTTGAACATCCACTGTCATCCCCACGTTTACCTTTTATCTCTTCTGAAACTGAATTATGTCCATTTTGTTTATGGCTAATAGTTATTGGTGATGTCTCTTCTTGTCGGGTTCCATTTTGTCCTGAATAAGAACCTCGTTGACTATGGTAATTTGGACGCCGTCCAGAAAGACCGCCCCGGTGGTAACGATTAGAATGCGGTGGTCCAGGTTGGATAGGTCTGCTGGTTCCTTGCTGTCCACCAAGATAAAGATTGAGCCAACAAATTACTGAATGAACCATTTCCTGTTTGATCTGCTCATACATAAGTCCAAAGCCATCAACATCTTTTGTACAGATACTCTCCAGATATTTTGCATATATTTCTCTTTTGCGACTTGTCATTTTTGAAAACGTTCACACAACATAAACAAAGTTAAATGATTTCAATTATTTGTGATTTAATTATTAAAAGACTGTAAGAACAACTTAGAATTGTTACGCAAGAAAGTGGTAGAACACTTACCGATTGTTTGAATAAAAGAACTTGAATGTCAACACTATTGATTTTATTATATACGAGATAGTCTTGATAAATACCTTTAAAACTTACTACTTTACTGCTACATACATATGTATGTTTTGAAGGTTCAACAAAACCTAAATTTATATCCAAAAGCACCTGTAATTATAAGGTTCATTTCTGAAATAAATAATGATAGGTAGTTAATTGGATTATTGTAAATATTATATTATAAGTACATGACACATTACTTAAGTAATGTTTGAATTTAACAATCTATTCCGATACCTTATTATCAGTAGCAAACTAGCCAATCTCAAAAACTACATCACCAATCTAGAAATAGTTTTCAGCAAAAAGGGAGGCTAGGTTTCTATGTCAAATTGAGGATATCACTTTATTTTTATTATAGAAATTTAGGAGTATCATTTTTAAAGATTTTTGGAATTTTTTGAAAAATCAAGTATAGCTCTAAAACTACAGAACCGATTTTAACATGTACATAGGTACTGTAATACCTCATTGATAGTATTTTGGCAAAAGTTGAAGAGATTCTTGCCCCCCAAAAACGTGAATTTTAATTATGATACCAAATTGTTCGAACTAGGTTAAATTAAACATGGCAAAAAATACTTGACCAAAAATAGAATATTAAGCATGTTACTTAATCTATGGAAACTTATCTTCAAGATTGGACGTTTTGTTTCATTGACTTTTTTTTTTAAATAAACATACTTCCCTTTGAAATCCATATTTTCTTCATGCAAATTATGCAGATCAATGGATTGGATTTTGGAAAAGTAAAAGCGTTTTATTATCTACAGATTTTAATCTATCCATATGTATTTTGAAAAAAAATTGTTGAAACTTTTGCATATACTGATATTTATTTAAAACAAAACAGATCCCCTTTTTTAAATGAAGTATAGGCTGTCTCATAATAAAGTTCGTTTTTTATTCAATGCATGGTAAATAAATCCATCGATTACTATTGATATTTAAATTTGTCTGTTGTTTGA
>JAUYWI010123583.1:0-10206 GCA_034780595.1 Parotoplana pacifica | reverse complement strand
CATTATACACCATTTATTAAATAATTAGAACTGTTTTCCCTCAAATATTTGAGTAATTTTCATTATTCTTTGGCTATCTTTTTGTAAATCAACCTCTATCGAGAAATTTGGCCATCTAGAATACAAAGTACCTACTTATCTCTAACCAAAGACGTTATATAGTTAACTATTGAATGCCTACAGAATATTATTATTATTTGTATATTATCTATAAACATTTAATTTTTAATTTACCCTTGAATTTTTAATATTTCGTAATTAAATAAAAAGCATTTAATCGTCGCTGTATCAATACAAAACCACTGAATTTTGTCAACCATAAGCTCAGTAATTACAAAGCAGCGACAATAAATTCTGTCTATCCATCTTATGCGTAAATCATTTACTGCTCTATCTAGCCTCTGAAAAGTATAGTAGGTATAATTGAAATCTGTGGATTTTGCTGACTTAGATTCCCAGTTTAAGCAAAGTAGAATAGAACATCAGAGCTGGGTGCGTATTCTTTGGAAAGTTATAGATATTGTTGTTCAAGTTATCCAGATGCTTCAAATACATTTCAATACGCTATCAGGCTCGCACGCAGACGAAGCAAACAATCTTAAAGGATTTTTTCAACAACTTTGAAAAAAATTAATATGCATAGTTTACAATTAATGTGTTTTTCCATAATTACTTTTAATAAGACAAAGCATTAACTTGTTGATGTTTATGGACCAAGTAAATGAATATCAATACAGAAAATAAATTTTGCATAATATAGCCACATGGTAGTAATATACACAGTACGATGTATTTTCTCAGTTTAAAGAAATCACCAATATTCAAATTTTAATAATTGCAAGATGTGATTTTGTAATTTATTTGTTAGGGTAATCTGACCAATGCTCTTTGTAAGCTATTTTGGAATAAATAGATCAAGTGAAATAATATTTTAAAGTTGTATATTTTAGTCAATTTTAGCCTTTTTTCCATATGGTATATTAAAATAGAACATCTGAGTCATTTTTAAATTCTTTATTGATATACCATACTGCTATAATATGGTTAATAACTATCATTTCCTGTATCTATATTAACTACTGAGAAAACATAATCTATTCCATAGCTGCATATCTCTAACGGATTATTAAGCAACATCTTCTATTTCACTCTAACTTTGCTTTCAGCCATTTTATATCTTTTTAATTTCTACAGGAATATCAGATTAGTTGTCATTTGAGAATACACTCTTTTACATGCTAATAAAACCTAATTCGGAAATAGCAATATAAGTTAATTGACTTATTCTCAAAATTTTAAATCATAATTTAGGCTTTAATTTCTTTTATAATCTCCTCCTTAGAAGCAGTTGAAACCGGAATCATCTTGGTAGAAAGTTTTTTAATGAAAAATCTGAATTTCTACTTAATATACATATTGTTCCTTGTTTCTGTTATTTTATTATCTTCTAATCGGTGATACAACATATAAATAGCAACAGGATTTTAATTTTTTTTAAACAATGGGAATTAAGCAACATCATATTTTTATAAAACTTGGCTACGAAGGGACCATTTTTATTAGCTTTACACAACAGTCTTTGAATGCAAAGTATAAATTGATCTGTTATCGGCATATAGTACATTGTGTATTGTGTTCCGGGATATGAGTGAATACAAAGTAGGACCTAGAATTGAACCCCGAGAAACACCATATAAAACAAGATAGTGATATTAAATCACTCTCTTTTGTTGGCTAAACACTTAAACCAACAGAGCTGTTCTTGTACCACAAAAATCACGAGTCATTTTCTACCTCCTAGATTTTATAAATTAGACATGACTATTCAACTGAATAAATGTGCATATTTTTGCATTACATAAACACGGGACTACAAAGTTCCATGTACATCAGCATTACAATTGTTTATTGTATATCATATATATTATATTCTAACAGAGGTCACTTTTATTTTGGTTCTTAAAGAATTCGTTCAACTATCCATTTTGTGTATGGTACTTTGACCTTTTGTTCGATTAAGTAGTGGCTGGGTGAGAGTTTCTTTAGTTGAAACAAATCACAATGTCGCTTGTGGTAGTTTTATTATTTTAGTTGTTGCAAATTAACTTTTCTTTGTATGTATGTGAAATTTATAAATTGGCTATAGCCTCATATTATAGTTGTGGTTTAAATTTAATTTTTGAATATATAAATCAATAACTAAAAACCGAAGTGTTACTAATACGCAGGTTGAAACCCAGCACATCTGGCTAAGAAAATATATATTAAACCGCTCGTCGCTAATTACGTTTTATTTATTATTTGAATTACCTATTTTATTGGTCGATATTAAAATTTGTCTATTAGTTTTTTTATCGCGAATGTGTATCCATGTAAACTATTTTTTACTAGGATAGTTTTTGACTTTCCAGTTTTGTTAGACACCACATAGCAACTATTCCGTTAATGTAAATAAAATAAATAAATGTGGTGTGTCTGTTGTTTATTACTCGGAAGATTCTATTATCCTCATAAAAACTAGCGGTTTGTTTTGCTGTCTACCGCCTACTTACTTATACTGTGAAAATATTTTATTTCAATTTATCAAATTTAAAAGTTGATGTTTATATTGTGTTCTATCGAATTTCGAATTCATGAATCATTCATTATTGATCGCGTCAGTTAAAGTACAATTTTGTTTTATAAAATTATATTAGTTTGTTCTGTTCATTACTGGACTAATTCTTTGGGGAATAGGTCACAATTCTGTCTGAAGCAAACTGCGCTAAAGCTTGTCACAAAATTGAAGAACATTTTTCTTCGGTTAATTTAATGAATTTAGTGGGTCGTAAAGCAATATGAAAATGATTAGTGTTGGTAATTATTAGTTTATTCTTTGACATGAAAGTTTGTTATTATATATCCATACGCGACACGTAGGTGTACCTACGCAATTTCCTGTGCAATTGTTTTGTGACAGTTTGGGTACACAAAAGGAAGTCAAATAGCATTGATTCAGAAAGAATGCCTAAGCGATAGTTAAAGAACATTGATCAAAGTGTTCCGATTAATGAGATTCATTGTGAATAAAATCCAATGATGACCAACGTGGAGGAATTATTTCAGCTGTCCAAAATGCATTTGAATCTCAACATAGGAAAATAAATTATGAATTGAGAATGTCACAAGTTGAATATTTATGTTAATAAAATATAGAAAAGTAAATTTTAATTCAATTATAAAACATGTTGTTTATTCTAGGACTTATCAATATGAAACAATAGGTCTTAAAAGGACGACATTTCATTCTGCAATTATGGTGGGGGAGGGATTTAAATGTTTAATAGCTTTTTTACAAAAAAAATCTGGATGTACTAGGTATTACCTATTTTCAATCTCCAAGCTAAACTGACCATCTTACATGTTTCAGCTTGGGTGCGGAACAAGAGTATGCACAATAGTTTATTGAATGTTGAATTTGTATTTTCAAATATCTTTTTTTATTAGCTATGAACCAGGGAACTCGGGTTTCAAAACTGTTTACGTCAAAAAGCATAAGAGAATTTCTTTCCAGAATGTTCCCTACATTTTATGTTTTTTTTATCTTTTCTGTAATATTTTTTGGGAAGCAGTTACTACCCTCTCTAACTGATGATGAACGAAATATTAATAATATAAAATATTGAATAAAATTAAATGACATGTTAAATATTTAATCTTTGGCTTATCTTAAAAGTATTTTGATATTGATTGTTTGAGCTATTCATTTGATTTTGGAGATTAAAAATCTAGGTATTCTAGTTTCAGTTAAGAAGAAATATATTGTGGAAGGATTGTCCTTAAAATTGTACAGTAAAACCAGGCCCGTAGCTGGGGGGGGGTGGGGGTCGTATAGTACAGTCGCCTCCTTGAAAAATACGAGGGGCACAATAAAAATAGTTGGGCGAAAAATTCTGTCAATGATACTTTCCATTGTGTGTATTTCATTAGTTAGTTATAATTTTTTATGAAATTTGATGACATTTTACTTTGGCGGTCACAGTATTCTTATTGATGTCATTTTACTGGGAGCATTCCACAATCCTTATTGATGTCATTTTACTATGGAGCATTCCACAATCCTTATTGATGTCATTTTACTGGGAGCATTCCACAATCCCTATTGATGTTATTTACAATGATTTCACCATACTTACATAACTGGATTTCAATTCATAACTGTACCAAGTAATTTTATCTAAAAGCCCAAGTAACTATACTTAGCCCCGAAGAAGACTTATTTATTTTATCATGGACAAAAGGAACTTTGAGAAAATATATTGATTCATCATCTGATGACAACAAAGTGTTTCTAGAGTCTACCCCAAGTTAATGAGGGTATCCCCATGAGAAATAAATAAAATCCGTTCGAAAATGTCAGACTTGAGACTTAGATTCAGAAATTAAATGTTAGTCCTATGCAGATTCAGCAAATATTAAATTAACAAATACCTTGCATGCGTTTTTTTTCACGGATATTCCAGAATTTTCAGATTTTTTTAAGCGGTTTGAGTCATTTTTGTAAATCGCAAAATGGCACAATAAAACAAGCATGTTTGTTTCCAGATTTTTGAAATCAGTTTTGGTCATGTCTCGTCATGTTTCTATTTGTATTCATTTTCATATCAAATCGAAGTCTAGGTAGCACAAATTACGATTTTCTGAGTAGATCTTTCTCAAAAATACACGAATTTATGACTCAGAGATGCAAGAAATTGAATTTAAAATTCAAATATTTCCAAATGAGGTTTCCCAGAATGACCCCTCTAATCTACGTTTTGTACAAAATTTCTGTTTTTTGATCATTTGCATATTAAATCGAAGTATGAACATAAATTAGAACTTTCTCGAAAAATGTAATGTAAGAAATTGAATCTAAAATTGGGAGCTCTGAACCACCTCCTCAAATGAGCTCGCATAGGTCATAACGCCCCAAATTCTATTTTTTCAATTTTTTTGCTGATCTCAAACCATGCTCGATTTTTTAAAATATATGGGTGGGGGGGGGCGGCAGAATGATAAATCGAACCTCCCTTCAATAAAAGTTAGCCACGGGCCTGAAAACTATGTTGTTAATTCTCATTCATCCATGTAAAATACATTCATTACCATTTAGATCTTTTATAGCAACCTGTTTTTCGTTTTCTTCAGGTCACATTGACATCTCTGTAACTGGATTAAAATCCACTTACTAACTATAGAAATTACTTTATCATAGAATACCTAGCACACAACACGTTGTTACTTGTATATTATAAATTGTTGGATCAGCTGTTTACTGTTTACTACGTGACTTGATTCGTTTATTTTTAATTTGCTATCTAACTTTTGATTGGTTGAGAATACTTCTGTTTCACTATAACTTCGACAATCAGCTGTTTTGTGCGGTTGAATTTCCGATTTATTCATTCATCGTCTGGTTTCAAAAATTTTGTGTTAAAAATTAATCTCTTTGCTTTCTTCATTGTAGTGAAGTATTAAACAAAGATTCATCACTTGCTATTCATTATTTGAATAAAAAAATTGTATATTGGACATTTTTGATTTGCTCTCTATTGAAATATTAAAAATTATCAACGTAATGTGCCGTTAATTTCTTTTGTGTTCTATTCGTTTGTTTTCTGTATGACCGGGGGAATATCTATCCCGGAACCCGGCCCTAGGCTCTGCTATGGGTTGTAGTCAGAGTTCCAGTGCTATGTTAGCCTTCAAGAACCAACAGCCATTCACCAATCCGTTGCTCGCCACCAGCAACTCCAATCTTTGGTGGGGAGACCGCATCGAGTTACAGTTGAGAGAAGAGCAACGACAGCTCCAGCGAGAGGTTTCGTACCGACGAAGTCTATTTCTCGATGCATCGGGAAACAGTACACTGTTGAGCAGTGGGAAGTTGCAACTCAATTTCGAAACCGGTTCATCCAGTGACTTTGATGACAGTTTGAACAGAAATCAGCGCTATGTTGCTTCCTCAAATTCTGTTGTGTCTGCTGGTTGCTCAGAACATGTCATTTGGACTATCGAAGATGATGAATTGACGCAGCAGAGTGATGATGCCAACTCTACATCTACTATTGAAGACGACCAAGAGCGATTGAATGAACCACTTGACAATAGAGACTCGTCTACAAATGAAAACAACAATTTAGTGGAAGAACCACAGAATGCTGAAGATATAGAAGTTGATGGTGTTTTTAATAACAAATCTTCTGTCCAGTTAGTCTTGAACAAAGCTCATGAACAAGACGACGATACACTGTCCTCTCGTGTTGCAACAGTTGGCGAAAAGGAAGATATGTCGCCATTTTGTGATTCTGGAATCCACGAATCTACCAAGATCACTTTTCGTTCCTTCTCCACAACTTCCTCAGGTGTTTCATCTGCTGGTCCTTCGCCTGCTTCTCTACCAAATGAATCCTCGAATTCTCCCAGTCTCTGTCATCTCCCTTCCTGTGTTTCGCCGCCGTCCAATCCAGTTATCTTTCGTTGTCGTTCTGAGCATTTCTTTAGTCGTTCCTCACTGACGTCATCTACAAGTCCGAAACTAATAGCTGCTCCATCTTCACCTGTTATTTCTTCAAATCTAAACAGCCCTACTAATATTAACAATAATTGTGCTAACAGAACCCGATCCCCTTCTTCTCTTAGCGATCATAAAAGGAGTAAACAACCAGTACGTCGAATTAGAAATAAAGAATGCACTAACGAAATATCTAAAAGTACACTTTCCAACACGCCAGTGAGTCGGCGGCCTCGTTACTCTAAGTCTTCCGTTGTTCAGCGTCCTCTTACAACTTCATTTTCGTTTTGTGAGAAATTGGAAGAAGAGGATTCTGTGAATAACAATCATTCTGGTCTTAGTACTCCACAGCAACATTCCTTACAATGTTCCAAAGTTGATGAAAGTTGTAACTCAAACAGTTTATTACTTTCCCCAATATCAAATCAGCTAAGAAGACGACGACGACGACGTTGTGTCTCCTCATCAGGTCCTTCCTTTTCAACTTGTCATGATTACTGTGATACTTTTATTAATAAAAAGAATACTCTAATGTCTTCGATAACTTTTGGTCCCAAAGATGAGTACCCTTTAGATGAAGAACTGGTTACATGTGAAAAATGTGGAGTATATTTTCCACGATCTGAATGGCTACTAAGATCATCTGGTTTAAATACTAATAAACGGAAGTCTTTAAAACCTTTCACTGGATTGATGGCGGTTAGCAGTCCTATTAGAAGTTCTTCCACTATAGTTCGTGATTCTATGAGCGTCCCAGAGTTGTCTTTGGCATTGCAAGAAGGACAAGGAACAATTATTAGGTATGTTCTTAATTTATTGTAGGTGTTTAAGACCTATGCACACCAAACGCGACGCGATGAGATATAAAATACATTCAAATGGTGCCATTCACACCAACGCGGTGTAAAGAGATGTGATGCGAAGTTATACTTTTTAAGTCTGCACGCGATAACCAGAATATCATGCTTATTTCATAGAGTAACAACAATTTCATCAATGGTTCTGTTTTTTAAATTATTAATGGAAAATATAGGGTCGCGATTTGATATAAAATACATTAAATCAAATGATTCCATTCACCCCAACGCCTGCCTATGCACGCGATAGAATACAATAGAAACAAACACATCAAGGGTTTTATTTTTTAATAGTTATTTACATTTATTATATTAATGGAAAATATCGCGACGCGTTGCGTTGGTATAAATAGGTCTAAATTGCATCGTCTCGCATTTGGTGTGAAAAATATAAATGTTGCCTGCCTTTCAAGAATATTTATATCTCTGTACTTAATGTAAATTGATGGACATAAACTTTTACTAGAAGACTACAAATCTAATCTAACACTAGAATTCTAAAATACCTACCTGTATACCAATTTTGTAAATAAGACCTGTCTAAATCTAGACTTCTACAAATCTAACATTGCCTACATAGCGTGATGGATAATGGAGAATAGAGTAAAGAGATACATAGAGCAATATTTTAGAAAAACAGGTATACTTTGATAAAAATATACCGTCTGTCCAAACAATCTGTGTGCATCATGATTTTTTATTTGTATTTAAAATTAGTTCCTGAAATACTGGTAGAATAGTTAACAAATCCAAACTCTATCTATATTACTCTCTAATGATAGTCCATTAGGTCCCACCAGCTAGGCACAACCACAGCCCGAGCAAAATAAAATTTATGTATATTTCATATCAAAATACAAAAGAAAGGAAAAAACGCTACAGTAGCACAAGAAAAGAGAAAATTGAAAATATTCAGAAAAAGTATATTGGAATGCCTGTTTTTTTATTAAAGGGAAATCACGCTATCAAAGAAGGTCATGGCCAATTAATGTGTTAAGAGCAATAGTAATATTCAATAGCTCTCTCTATAAATGAAAAATGATTTGTTTAAAAATTAGTGTCTCTTTTACACCCGAAAAAAGAAATGGAGGATATTAACTGAAAGTTTTTTTGTGTTTGCCCCTTCAATGGGTCTTGCCTCAAATTGTGGACTATTGAGCCTGCTGCCCGCCTCCACTGTTTCCGATATCCGCTGCAGTGACAATTTTGACATCGTCCTCTCTTTTAGCGTTTTGTCATTCATTTAAAAACGAAATTGTAGTTACTTCGACGTTGTATATGCTACAATAAAGATACTCAATACTTGACCTACCAATTTGTAATCGGATGCTTAATTGGTGGATTTTTTTCAATAATACTAGAAGTTTATATTACAGGGAAGTTCATTTATGTATTTCTATCGACACTCTATCGTGTTTCCGGTTTAGATTGTGATATTGAAAATAGAATGACTATCTAAATATATATAAACAATATTTACTAAATAAAATACTTATTTTATTACGAATACATGTATAAAAGTAGAGATTTATAGAAAATGATAAGAATTTTAGCCTATTATACACATGTATGTGTTTTAGAATAAGTTAAAAATTACATTGTACAAGAATCCATTGAAGTCACTCTTAAAACATGAAGTAATATCGTACCTCTATAGATTACATACTTCCAATGTATCGATTTTTATAAATTGTATATTTTGATCCAACTGCGATTTCATAAAAATGATACTCAATATTCAAATTTTGAAGCATATCTACATTATATTAAAGTAACCAACGAGTACATTTTTTTCATAAATTGTAAAACACGATTTGGAAAAGCTCTTTATGAGAATCAACAAAAAAAGAATTAAAATTATCGAAATCATTTTTAAATGTTCTATGATACCCGGCGCAGTTTAGAAACTCGGGGCTTAATTCATTTCGGCTCATGTCACGAAACTGATCGTATTAACCAAAATAAATTCGGAAAAATTAATAATGATGCAATAGAACCATTTTAAAATTAACCATAAAATGTAGTTTTTAATTCTTAAAAAATAGGATAGAGCCTCTTTTTTATGCTAAATAAACCAACTTATGCCCAATGCTAAATGAAAGCAGTACAATAATTTATTTTATACAACAAAACAATATGCTATAGGTACTATTTATATAACATTTTATTTAAAATAATGTAATTTTTAAAGAAGAACTCATTTTTTTCTTTTTTTGTAGTTGAAATGTTAGTCCAAATAATGGTTTATGAAATATGTAAAGTATTTAGTCTGTAAAATAACTGGAATTCGGTGGTATATATAAGATAACAGATATCAGTTGAATGCGAAAATATTAATATTTTATCATAATATCTAATCAATTGGTAATAGATATAGTCTAAAACATTAAAAACAAAAAAAAAACAATTTCGTTAGGGTTGTATTGACTCAATATTTTAAGGATTTAGTAATAATACAAAGTGAAATTACTTTCATGAACATATAATTTGATCTAATAATTAAAAATATATTGGAATATGGTATCAAGTTTTAATAATAGTGCCATTAACATACTATCTATAAATCATTTTTTAACTGTATGATATTTTTTGTCGTTAGGGTGGTTACCGTTAAGGATGTTACAAATGGGATTATATCAGATTGTATCTTTAGGAAATAACTTTGCTATTATGATTCTTCTTCTTCTGGTTTTTCCCACATTTAGGTGGGGATCATTTTCCTCCACTTATTGCGATCCATTGCGTCCCCCTCTCGGACTCCCACCTGCTCAATATCTTCACGAATGTAGTCTTCCCATTTCCTTTTGGGTCTTC
>JAUYWI010123572.1:0-10206 GCA_034780595.1 Parotoplana pacifica | reverse complement strand
CGAATACCCCCCCCCCCATCACGAACGGAAAGCCTGAACTAAGAAAATCAACAGAACTGAGGGAGCGGATGTCACATATTTGAAAAAACGGAGAACAGCCTGAAAAATCGTCATACTACTCGATAATCAAGGAGTGATAATGAAGATAAGCCAAGGACCGAATGAACAAGACCACCATCATGCAGACAAGTCAGGTTAAGTTCCAATGGATCCCTAGACATATAGGTATCTCAGGAAACGAGGAAGCAAATCAACTCGCTAAAGAAGCAAACAAAACAGATCAAAATATCACCATCAACTTGGCAACAGTCACCACCTAATTCAAATCACACACTAGGTAACAAGAAGAACATCATCGACCATAACAAATGGAAACTCCTCGATGCCACCTTAATCGCAGCGAAAAAAAACCTTGATGGCCCAAATCAGGACCGATCACAATAACCACTGCGGAGAGGAAGAAATTATGGAGGATCTTCTCAACTACTGTCCGGCTTACATGAACCAGCGGCTTAAAATCTTCAGAGACCGTATCATCATCCACAAAGCCAAAGTTCAGATCAAATTCTCAGGTTCGTCAAGGGGGTTGGCCTGTTTCAGGCTGACTGAAATGGAATGCAGCTGGGTCAACTACAAAAAACGGCCCCGTCGCAAACTTTGTCTATGCACGTAACAGCAAATGAATTGCAGAATATAAGCTGGCTTCATGATGATTATTTCATAGAGCAAAAACAAATTCATCAATGGTTTTATAGTCCAGTCGAAATAGGGTTTGACGCCGGAAAAAGGTCAAGCTGATTTTTTTAATCATTGATAGGATTGGTATATCCAAAACTCGCTGTGGTGCAAAAACGTTATGCCGATTTAAAAAAATACTGCATACACCTTATTTCTCGTCATGAAAATTTAACATAGATTTTTAGGCAAAAATTAACTCAAATTCTATGTCAGAAATATCGTTAAAGTAGAATTAAAATTATTTTTTTGCTTAAAAAACTATGACTATGATAAATAAGTACCAAAATAAAGATTATAAATTTACAATCAACAGAAATGGGGTATATACAGCACTTTTTAAAATCGTCCTAATTTTTTTGCAGCACAGCGGATTATGCATATGTTACTCTAGTCTATCAATCCAATAAATGGTTAAAAAACAATTTGGATTTTTCTCCATGTTAAGCATATAAACAAGCTATTTCTACTGGACTATTATTTTTTTAAACTTTATGTCTATTAATATTAATGAAAAATATCGCGTCACATTTGGTGTGAATAAGCCTTTTAGTATTAAAAAGTACAACATTTTGTTTCTATGGTATTAACCAGAGTAATTATTATATTTACTCTATGGTATTAACTACAACCCCTTCCAAAAGTAACAGTAACAGTATAAAAAAGTGAATAAAAGTCACCAAAATATTGTTCCCAAACGAATTCCACCAATATTTTCTGGATCAATATATTTTAATGAAATTTTCTAATATTGTGCCTTGCCATTTGCCTAAACAATGGAGAAAACTTTCATTAAAAAATAATGATCCAGAAAAAAATTGTGGAATTCGTTTGGAAACAACATTTTGCTGACTTTTATTCACCTTTTTTATACTGTTACGGTTACTTTTGAAAGGGGTGGTATATCCAACAACAGTGATTCTATAACATCATAGATATTAACTTATATGTATATCTATATAGTTTAATATCTGTGTTATTAGTCCTGGAGCCAACAGAGGACCTGAACGAACTTCCCCAAGAGTCTTACTTTAGCCATACCCATTGCCAAAACGGCCACTAGATCGTGTATTCCTCAGCCAAAACCCACCGAGTCCCGTAAAGAGGAAATCCTCATTCATTAAATTAAAACTGACCACTGTCTCAGGTCCAATGCGTACAAGAAGAAAATCAAATTCAACAATCTCTGCAAATCGAGCCCTGAAACAACGGCTCTCTTCACTAAAAAGAATCAAACTATCCGTATCGGTCTTATCAATAATATCTCTGATGCAAAACCAAAGACCCTCATGAAATTCCGGGTGACTTCCGGCTTAGCCGGACGCGTGAGAGACCTTGTCAGACCCAAGACGGCGACGTTTTAATCATAAAACTGTATTTAGGTCTATGGTTTTAATCAAAATTAATATCGTGTCCCAAAAGTTTGATAGTTTTATTACAAAATAGATGCGAACACAAGCTCATAAAAGAATAAAGTTGCACAATTATAAGTTATAAATTCTGTGGTCACTCAAAAGGGTGACTTAATGTATTTTCCTTATACTGAAAAATATCAGTGAAAAACAGTTGCTTCGATTTACACTAAAAATATCATAAACATTTACTGAAATTTCAAACTAAGTTAAAAACTAACATTTTGTATTCTACATAATACTTATATTACTGTTCAAGAACTTTTTAAAGTCATGGCAAAGATGGTCTTCTGGAGAACATCTACACAAATCAACAAGCTACTATCAGATATAACAGCCAACGCAGTGAATTCTTTTCAATACAGAAAGGAGTACAACCAGGATGCATCTTGTCATCACACCTATTTAGTCTCTACACCGAACAAATGATGCGAGAAGCTGACATTCAGGAATAGGGCATCAAAATTGGAGGCACAAGAATGTCCAACCTCCGCTACGCAGATGATACGGCACTGCTATCAAATTCATTTGATGGCATGCAGAGGCTTTTAAATTTTCTAACTATGCAGGAACAGAAGGTTGGCCTCAAACTAACATTTTTATATGTTGAAAATAGGAGAAATTATGGGTAGCATAAAAAGTAAGGGTCATGTTCACAAAGTTGACATGAATACGACCCTTATGTTTTATGCTACCCATAATTTCTCCTATTTTCTACATATACAAATATAATAAATGTTAGTTCTGCGTAGTTACAAAATTCAAAAGCTCCTGCATGCCACCAAAAGTATTATTCTAAGATTAAGTACCATAGATTATTTGTAGAATGACAAATATGTCTATTCAAGTGAATATGCCTATTTATGAATCATATCAAACACAGCCTCATTAATATTTATAAAATGATTCGAAGTTATTCTGCTGAAGTCTTTATTATTATATAATAAATACTGTTTTCAACACTATCTTTAGTAAATAATCATATATTAAGCAAGATTATAAGCATTGAATGCTTTATAATTTCAACATTTTACACCGGGTTAACTCAACTCAAAAGTTCGATTTTTAATCTGATGTTGAAATGTCATAGCTGGGGTTGAGTTTGCACCTGTGTGTAACACCAGACTTCAAATCACCCACTGAATGGCTACAGAATTATAAATTATAACTGTGTAACTTAAGACTTACTTTTCTGAGCTTGTATTTATATGCTAATATAAAAAAAAACATGAATCAATCTAACCTTTGGGACGATATACATATATACTTTAAAAATAGGCCTTTATGTCCGGTAGGAAATATGTATACCAAAGCAAACTCGGTGGTGTAATTTCGCACGAATTCAGTAGGCCCCATTGGGGTCTCCAGGGGTTAAGGTTGGCGTGGTTCCCCGAAATAATTTGATGCATATTCATGCATTCTTAATACCACTATTACAATCATTTATAAAGATTTTAAAAATAAATTGTGAGACCTTTCCTAAACAAAACTGATGAATAAAATATATCTTCAGGTACTGACCAAGATAGTCCCACCCCATACATATTATGGCGTATTTGTTTTTTAACAACAAAACTCCAAAAAAACGGAATACTCGGAATAATATCACCTAGAACTCAAAATATGAGTCATGTCTATCATATTCATTTCAGCAAGTAGACTTGCCTGTTTCCTGTGTGGAAGGCATACCGTTCAAAATCTATTCTTAACGGTCGGGCCAAAGTTTTAAAAATGAAAAATTCTAACATTATATACAAGAAAGATACCAATTTCTTATCTCTTACCTGTAGCACTTGTTGCAGTTGACTCAGAAGACTCAACAGTGGTAGAAAAACTTCTTCCAGTCCCTACTAGAGATGTCAACGAATTATTAGATGTATTTCGAGAACCGGATTTAAATAATTGACTACCCCAGAGTGGTTGTTTTTTCGCACTGCCTGGTACTGTCTCCGTAACACTTGCATTACCACCTGCACCAGTTCCTATTGAAAATTGGTGAGATTGAGAGGTTGTGGATTTGACATCGGTATCCGAGTCAGATTCTGAATCCGAACAGCTTGAAGAATGCTGGGTTTCTTTGGGAACTGTGGTTACCGAGCCAGCAACATCAGACACCGAGCCCATGTCATCTTCTTGCTTAATATTTGAAACCGGTGTTCCTATCGCAGAACTAAAAGCAGATGTGGCTGCTGATGACACGGGCGGCATATAACCCCCTGCAGTGGCTGGAAGAGGTCTGTTAGTGGCAGTGGAGGTTGTGGACTGGGGAGAAGGTTTGAGGTAGTGCAACAAACTTGGAGGTTCTTGCTTTATAGAATGAACAACACCAGATACGACGCTGCTGGTGGGGCTGGCACAATGATCAGTATCTTCACTCTTGTGGGATGGTATGCGTTGGCGATCTATGAATTTTTCTGGCACTTGTTCAAGTGGTTCAGTTAAATCTGGATCTACAATCATTTCATATATTTCAAAACCAATGTAGTATATTAAAAAAAAGTATACCAAACTTAGAATACTGAATATGAAAAAAAACACCAAAAATTACGCTAATTTTTGTATACAGAAAATATGTCGTTAATAGCATGAAGATAAACTTTAAAAAACAAATAATAGAACAAATTTAATTTACACTTAAAGAAAATTTAAACTTTAGGATTTATTTTATTCAAACATTTAATTTACTAGTGGAGCGCGGAATTAATAAATTAAACTACGAATTGGCATTATTTGAGACTAAATACAGCTATGCGGATAACATAAATCATGAAACACATTATATCCATCATACCTATAATATCTGCATCATGATCCACACTCGAACACGCAGATCCAGAGCGCGAATGATCACGGGTCTTGTCTGCAAATAATGCATTAGAATATTTTAGTCATCATAATTAGAAATAACAAATAGTATAATTTTTTCAGCACCAAGTTTTTAGATATGTTGTATAGCATATAGGATATTTCTTTGCTGAGAAATAAAACATCACATCGAAATTATAATAAGTAAAAAAGGTTCTGGAAAATTATTTAATATTCTTCTTGATGACAAACTTTTGAAATACATGTTTATCTATCAAATTGCTACACTTACTACGCCGATGCTCTTTTTTCTTTTTCCTAGATTCCTTTTTTGCTATCTTTCGTAGTAACTTATCGACAAAATCACGTAGCTTATGAAATGAATGTGAGTCGATATCGTCGAATTCTAGTTCGATCTCTTTTTGGTCATGGCAAGGCTCTTTTACTAGGTGAGTACACTTTTTCTGTAGGAACTTAAACACTCGTTCTGTTTTTGACGAACTGAGTCCTTGTATCACGTGGACCAATTCCTGTTTCTCTTCTTTGGTTAAGGGCTGTGCTGGTTCGGATACATGATGGAAGTAGTTAGGTGCGGAGAGGGTGCCGTGAGGCTGAAGTGAGGGCGGAGGAGGCGACGAGGCAGCTGACGAGATTCCATCACCAGTGGCGTGGACTGGAGGATGATGATAGGGTAGATCATGAATTGGTGCTGGTATAGCGGGATTTAATTCCTGATAGCGTAAGGAGCTGGCCGAGGTATCTAACTTGGAACAGACTGATGAGGAATGCGATTTGTTCTCTAAGCTAAAAGCACAAAAAGGTTAACATAAGTAGAGGTTAAATAGACGTAAATAATAAAGGACAATGTTTAGAATAGATACTGTTTAGAACCAAAATGACAGTTCAAACTCATGAATGGGAATATTAGATTAAAGATAAGAAAATGCTGGTGATAATAACAAAGTCACCTTACATAAAAAAATGTTACCTGCTTACCAAAATCAAATTTTATCGATAAATGTTTAATGGTTATATTGCCAATCAAACTTGCAATCCGTGCCACATTAAACAGGCATTTTTTTAGTATAAAAAGAATAACACACTTGTTTACCTACATCAATAAAGAGAACCTACTTGGACTCCTCTACAGTAGTTACAGAATGTGGCTCGCGCATGATTTGTTGAAGAGCAGTTGCAGGAAGGTGATCAACCGGAAAATTGTACATTGCGGTAAAATGAACAAAATTGTCAGTTAGTGACTGAAACTTTGACATTAAATCTTGTTGCTAAAGTATAAATATAAAAGAAAACATTTAGAAAATTATAATAAAATATGTTCATCAAAGCTAAAAAAGACTTCTTGATGTGAATTTTGTTAGAATGTGATTACAAAAGTCGGCTGACATTTAAAACAAAATTAACGACAGAAAACTGTTCATTTATAATGATAAATATGCCAGATCTAGTTTTTTAGGTACTTACCAAACCAATCAAATGATCAAGCGTTCTCGAAACTGATTTGACCTCTTCTACTGAAGCTCCCTGAAAAATGGCGGCTGGTTGTTTGTGCTTCACCTGACTCGGAACAACAGTAGAAGACGTCACAACTGGGGCTACACATGATGAAGTCTGCTTTATTGCCGCTGACTGAGTCAGTTTAACAACGGAAGAGGACGACACTGCGATAGCACTGGAGGCAGGCATATTAAGTTGTTTAATTGAATCGCCACTTGGCCCTGCAATCAGTATGCTCATATCTATATCATCATCTGGAATCTGAGGCCAACGAGATTCGAATATATCAGACAATTTTTTGCCTGACTCCGCAACATGTGTCGTCTCTGCATTATAAAGCAAACAATTGGAGAATACTAAACGAACATCTGCAGCAACTTCGAACTTGGTACTGTACATGTGGTTTTCTAATTTGTTTTTGATGGTGCCAAAATCCATTGGGTTCTTCACTATATCATGATAATCGTGAAGTCCTAAAGCTACAGCATCAACTGGAGATATAAAATATTGATTGTGAATCTAAAAAAAACCATTAAATTATTAAATACATATATTATTATAGATTCGGAATAAAAAATAGAAAAAGCAAGTGGGTAGCGTTGGCTGTTTTAAGCATATGTTTTTACAATGTTAAACAGTTCTATTTTATTCTACAACCCCGCTCATAAATAACGCGCCCACCCAGAGATTTCCATATTTAAAAATTAATTAGTATGAGTATTTTAAAATGTCACTGTGACCAACAGAGCTAAAATCTTCGCATAACCTTTACATCATAGGCTTTACATAGCTCATTGGATAGTTGTCTGAAAATTTTAATTTTGTTCGTTCAAATAATTTTCACACAGCCCCGGAAAAAATGACTCCCACCTTGGAACTTCACACTTTACTAAGTTATTTCAACCGTCACCTGCGAGAAAAGTTTACATTCAAACGAACAAAGTTAAAATTTTCAGAGAGACACCTATGTGAAATTTAAGTTAAAATTGTAACTTTGTTGGTCATCCACTTTTCTCACAGCTGACGCTTAAAAACATAAAATGTGAAAATTTAAAGGGGCAAAGAGGTTGTAAAAAAGCATACGACCTTCACATTAGGTCAATGAATAGTTGTCTAATTTTTTTAGCTTTCTTGGTCATATACTATTTTACAGTGACTGTTAAAAATAATATTTTAGAATTGAAAAATCTCTGGGTGGGCGTGTTATTTATGAACGGAGTTTTATCAAAAAAAATTATTATAATAAAAAATCCACTACTGTGTTTCGTCTTTATAGCTGATCCATTAAAGTAACTACAAAACTTTTAAATTATACAGAAAATTTGCAGAAGCTGGATTTTGAATACATATGTCCTTACATAATTCCTTTTAGCCATAAGCTCATTTAAAACTGTTAAACAAGCTTTTAGTGACTTGGACAACCGTTTCTTCCGAATACCAATCTCCATTTCCATTGGACCTTCCAATTTTTGTTTTTTCCTTGGACGTTTATTAATTAAATCGATTGTAATATCAGTAGCACCATCACCTGTGGCAGGCATAGCATTAACTGTTTTTCTCGGTCTTTTTAGACCCAAAGCATCACGATTGTTGTTGTCTGACATGGGTAGTCCGGCTAGTTTTGACTGAAAAAGTTTGTAGAGACGCATTCCACACTTTACCACCAATTCTCCAGGACGATTGTAAATAAAACAATTAAGAAACAAAGTGTTTAAATCTTCCAGGCATTGTTCTAGAGAAGTATATATATTTTTAGCAAGATTACTACGAATTAATTTCAAATGAACAGGCCTTTTCACGACTATTGGATAATCCTGAAATCAATAAAAATACATTAGATGTAGCCTAGTGCAATTATTAAGAATTTAATGTAAAAAAAACTGCAAAATATGAGGAGCATAATTACTCAGTAAACAAAGTTTAAAATTATCATTTTTATTACTTTTAAACATATTTTCATCGAAAAAAGAAACAACACCCTACAGTATACCACAAACATAGCTCTATGACTCTCTTAAACAAAAGGAAATCTGATTAATTAGAGAAAACCAAAGGCCTGAAATCACCTATAGAAATAATATTATTTTTAAAGACAATTTAAGAAATAGATAGCATAAATAAATTACAAATCATATCAAAAGCAAATTGTATTAAATTTAGAAAATTTTAAATTTTAAATAATAGTAAACAACCCTCAAAGCCCTTCTAGCAAAGTGCCCCATATAAGAAATTCTGAAAATACGACAAGCTACACACCTCTGTGAGTATATTCTCACGTGCTCTAGAAAATACTTAATTTTATAACAAATGGAACATCATATTTAAATACCAAGTATATTTTTTATTAATTATTAAAATCTGTGACATAACACTCACAGGTATTTTCAGATATACTGGATCAACTGGTTGTTTAAACATTCTTGCATCACTTGATTCTAATAGGTTATCAACTGCCTTTTTCATATAAGCCAATTGCTTCTGAATAAGTTCAGGCAATTTCGCTGAAGTACTGCATGAACCCAACTTGGCATTGATATAGATTGAAGTCATATCCAAATCTAACACTCAACTCCACAAGTTGGAATCTAAACATTAGTTGAGGCAAGCAGAATGTTTAGAGTATTCTAAAAGCGAACAAAAAACTATCATTACTATAATGACAATAATAAATTTATTTTCATATTCATATTAGGGTAACTCAATACTTTGAACCATTCTAAATATCGTTCAACAAAATAGAATACAAAATAATATTCAAAAAAATATATGGAAATTGAATTATTTACATATATTGGCTGCTTTAATACATATATTTTTATCACAACCATATCTATCTATTGACTTGTGTACAAGTAGAGAAATTGATAATGTGCTATTACAAGTAGTAGCTATGCAGAAAAAACAATTCTTATGGAATATGAATACAAAGTGTAGCATTCTATTATATTTATACAGGACTCATATTCACTAAAGCAAAAAGTGGAAGAGGTATACTGACCTGCAATGACAGAAAATAACTTCTCTAATCAATTATGTACAAACACAGTGTAAATATCCATTACACCATAAACTATACAATTTTAATTATTTTTAGAATACAAACAATTATGACAAAAAAATACACATTTGGAGTTATTGCTTTTGTTCATGGCAGGGCAGAATTCACCAGAAAATTTTGAAAAATACTTAAAGAGTTATTGTATTAGCAGCATTCCAAAATAATGGAAACCTGTTGAAGAAAGAAAATTAAAAGCCATTCCCATTGTTGGGTACTATAAAATGGCCAATGTATTTTGCTTAATCTACTCACATATCCATGTTTGACAGATGCTGAGAAAACAATTCAAACTCTAAATAAGAGTAGTAGTAAAATAAAAAGTTCACGGACGCACTATATATAGAAAACAAATTAAAAAGGAGAATCAAATATATTTCGGCTATTAGCCTTCATCAGTGATCAAAAAATTTGTACAAAAAGATTTGCCATTAACGCAGAACAATAGAGATAAACATTTAAAATTTAACAGAGAACAAGAAAAATTAATAGATAAATTAGTGTTCGTTGAAAAATATAGATAAACAAACAAGAAAAATAAACAATGTCTATAAAATAGGGGGAATTAGAGATATCGGAAACAAAGTGTTAGGAAATGTTGGTATGGCAAAGAATGTCTTTAAGAGAAGGATGTTTGGTATAAGATGGAAAGATATTGGTGTTGAAGGTTTCCAAACAACGGGA
>JAUYWI010123561.1:0-10208 GCA_034780595.1 Parotoplana pacifica | reverse complement strand
ACTCAGTAAATAAGGGTGTACCAATATTTCTGCTCACTTACGATTTCATATCACATATAAGACATTCATTATAACAGTTAACATTTTCTTCATAACATACATACATATGTGTGCATTAATTTTGAAGGAATATAAAAGTTGCCTAGTTTATGGATATACATTTTTTTCTGAATTTTACTTGTAACTTTAAAACGATTGCATAAAATGGTAAACTGATTACTCTGAATGGGAAATTAGACTAACAAATTTTGTTTGTGTTAAATTGAAAATTGGTTCCAGTGTAAGGTTTTAGGTCCTGGTAAAATGAATGTGCGAAACGTTATATTATGATAAACTTTTAAATGAATATTCAAATAAGTTTAAACGGTAAAATGAATACGCGTCCCGGTAAAATCCATGTTTATTCTGGTTAAATGAACGAGAAATGCTATAAAATATTATCTTAAATATTAAATTTAGCCGTTTTTGTATTAAAAAAACAGGCTTTCCAACATATACCTTAGGCACCTCTTCAGTTGAACTAGAGGGTCTGGACTCCCGTCCTATTATGGCATATGATCTCTTGTGGTTTTATATCCTTAACATTAATGCAATTCTTAGATGATATGCACCTAGTACATTACCAAAAACCTTCTAATTTCACTTTTCTTATGCAACATTTGCAATTATTCATCTCCTTTATGCTTTAATATGAATTATGCAAAATATTATATTGCTCAGCAGGCGGTGATTATGCCTGGCTGATGAGGCCCAACAAGGCCGAAATCTATAAAATAAAAGATTATCTTAAATATTAAATTTAGCGTTTTCTGATTAATTGTTTTTTCTTATAATATTAACGTCAAATAATATTTTAAGCATAATTAATGGGCATTAAAAAAACAGTTTCAATTTTGTAACTTTCCAACCTGTTTGCCAAATAAAAATATTTAGATTGTTCATCAAATCTGAGATGATTGAAGCGGAGAAATAATAAAGAAATTCAAGTTGGCGTAAGTTAATTAAAATAGAAAATATGATTTTGTTTAAAACAGAACAATACCAAGTAAATAGGAGAACGAAATATAACCAAATTAAAGTGTACAATGAAGGACAGTGCTAATTGTTTTCCAATATCTAACAGCACAATTAATTGCATCCATTGTTGTTATGAGAACAAAGCATGGAAGGATGCTCCCAATATTTTGTTTAAAAATTGTACATAGGCATTTCTTTTGCTGAGGCTAAATTAATAGGTGAAGTCTGTTATTTATAATTTAATAAGCAAGTTGTCAGGGTGAAGGCATTGTTTACTGACAGCTTGGCTGGTAACTAATGACATTGCCGGGGACAACAAATTATCCCTTCAGGTAAAAACTCAAAAGTGTACAACACAGGATTGGGAAATAAAACAGACAACCTGTGTGGGAACCTGAACCAGAGCTAAACGGAAAGATTTGACTTTGTCGGCATGACAACAGATCAAACAATGTAGAAACGAATGTTGATTTTAAAATGGGTTCTGCTGAAAACATCTATATATTCGACTAGGGACTTTGTTTAAACAAAGGAAGGTGGCGGATGTGTGTAGGTTTCTAGTTACTATTACTTTTTGATTATTATATCAGTGCAAACTTAACTTAACATGACAAAACCCAACTTCCCATTATACATAACATTGTACATAACAATATTTTAAAAATTTTCTTTGTTAGATTAATTTAGAAAATATTTTTACAGAAAGCAAATACTAATATTACAGAAATTACGCAAGGTCTGAATAATATCCTAAGAGTAGGTATAGAAAATTATAATTCTGAAGTATAAATTGCGTCTCAGAAATTAGGTAGTAAATTGTCTATCAGTAAAAATAGTATTAGATTTTTTATTTATAGTTATTTTATATTCTCAAAAACATCAAAATGACATTTCGGAAATTGACTCAGAAATTCTGACTACCCATTTATCTATTTATAGAATTTATAAACAGGAGCAGGTTGACTAGTTCCCGTTGTTAATGAACAAGTTGTAAGTACATTTTAGACTATTTACTGTTAATAAAGATTAATTGCAATAGTTATTTTTTCTTTGGCATAATGAAATGACAACTTTGATTGTCCAGGAGCCAGAAGGGTTTTTAATCATAATAGCGTGTCCCAAAGGTTCACATAATTATGATATTTTATAACATTGTCAACTTTTATCAAAGTTCGCTGTTTAATCGTTATAATGTGTCACACTTGTTACTGTAGAAGTACAGCTAGTTCAGTGTCACTTTTACAAGGATTCGTTTTATCATTTGTCCTTGATCTAATTTTGAAATTTGTTGGTTATGACGACATATATCCTTCTGTTGCAGGTGTACTTGTTTTAAAGATTACCTCTTGTGGTGTGAGCGCAAAAGGTCCCACGGAGAAGACGGCCGATGACGACTTCGACGGCCCCTCCTTCCTGTAGAACATGCACGAGGTCACCATGGTTAGGAAGAGCAACATCAGACAACACCCAACACGCTCCAGACGGGTGAATCGTGATTCTGGTGAGCGGCCAACCACGGAAAGCCAGAGATGGTCTTCTCTGATGTCTTTTGCAAGCTTTCGGGAGAACAATTCTCCAAATTCCATAAGTTCTTCATTTCCAGCAACTGGTGTGAGGCGATCAATCTGCAAAATAATGTTACCAACTGGGCTTTTGAACCCAATTTATCATGGTAAAAAGTAAAAAAGTAAAATGAAAATTAACAAACAAAGATTAATAGCTAAAGTTACCTAATATTTAAAAGCTGGATAATATTGTTATCGAAAGAGGAGTACCTACATATTATTGAAGAAACCAATATTTAAATTCAGAGAGTTTTGATTACTTATAATAACAGTAGGTTCTAAAACACGCCGAATTTCAAATCGCTACATTTATAAAGCACAGAGCTATTAGCAAAATCAATAGAATGACAAGTGTCCATGGCATGAACAGAGGACCCGCTGGGGGGATTGCATTTAAGAATAGAAGCTTTATGCTCTTTAATACGATTTATTACAGTCAGAACAATTGATTTGATAAATACCACTAGAAGAGTCATTAAATGTAATACCCATAATGCATTCGTTGTTCATTCTGTTGATTTTGCAGATTCCTGTATGCTTTATAAATGTAATCAACACTCTCTGAATTTAAATCATGGATTCTTTAATAACTCCTCTCTCACTCTGGTTGTTTTTAGCCGTTAATCTTTGTTTGTTAATTATAATTTTACTTTTAACCATGACTATGAACGAAGAGTTTCAAAAGCTCGGATGTTAATATTATTACTTACTTTTTTCAAAGAGTGTTATTCTTTTATTATTTAGCTTCTTTACGCAGTGAAAATTGTGTTTTACCAAATTTATAAATATTGACCTAACATAGAAAATGTTTATTCACAGTTATTTAAACACATCTCTCTGCTACTCACCATTCCATCATCCTCTTCAACAGCAAGCCATCTGTTGACCAGGAAGTGAGACTTCTCTCGAGTTTGCAAATCAATCACCCCAAAATAATTGCAGTACCAGGAGGCATTCACGTCCTTGCCCGAATTGTCGTGCCAGAGACGAACGTATTGCAAATTGCCGAGTGGTCTGAAATTAACAAGAGTTATTTGGGCAGTGTCTCAATTACAGACAAAGGGGAGAGGGGGGTTGTTGCAGGGACTTTTATAAATATTGCCATTATTTGATTTGAAATAACCAATAGCAAATTGCAGGTTTGACACTGTTCATACTGCTTAACTGAACAATATCTTAGAGGCATTATAAACGTTGACAATAATTTTTTTAGCTAGGATGTATACGGTGTTGCTCTTAAAAACTGATGAGATTCAACTAGGTACTATCTCACCGGTCACTTATGCAATTCTAGGTACCTGTATTATTTCCAGTTTTGAACGGAGATAAATTAAATGTTTAATAAATTTATCAATTTCAAAATTGGAAATTGTATTTTTATAAATTGGTATAAAGAAACTTTTGGCAAAATGATTTAATTTAAAAGAAGAAATATGTGTTGCATGATATTTTTATATTTTCATCAAGGAAGAAAATATTTCAAAATCAGCAGTGGAAAATGCCAAACTAATCGAACTGCTCTATTGCAAAACACCCTTCTTCTTCTTCTTCTTCTTCTTCTTCTTCTTCTTCTTCTTCTTCTTGTTATTCTTCTTCTACTAGTGTTCCCCACATTAGGTGGGGTCGCCGGTGCGGATCGTTTTCCTCCACTTCTTGCGATACAAAGCGTCATTCTCTCGGACTCCCACCTGCTCCATATCTTCACGAATGCAGTCTTACCATTTCTTTTTGAGGTCTTCCACGTCTTCTCTTCCCCACCTTCATCTTTCTGACTCTTCTACCCCCACATAGTCCACCGGGCTCTCCTCACCACATGTCCTCACCACAGAATCCTCACCACCCTCAATTTTCCTTTCAATTTACTGATGGCCATCCTCTCCCTCACCTTTTCATTTCTGACTCCGTCAAGCTTTGTCAGTCCTAAAGACCACCTTAGCATTTTCATCTCTGCCACCAGCATTATTTTCACGCTCTTTTGTAAAACACCAATAAAGAATATTTGTATTGTGAGCATTTCTGCTATTGTACAATTGTACGGTCAAACTATACACAGAATTTTTGCAAAACCAGCCATTTCTTTTAGACAAATTTTAGATTCTCAGCCTCTCGTATATTATGTAAACGGAATTTGAGAATTTGGTTTAAACGCTGATTTTCACATATAATCGACCACATGAACCGATAACATCCTCTGTCCAAAGCGACAACCACTAGACTCACCTTGGTACCGCCAGCAAAAAACGATCAGTGTTGCCACGCTGGAGAATTGGGCGCTTGGGGTCAGCTATCTTACGAGCGCCTGTTTCCTCTACTTCGCCAGCTATTATGAAGAACACATTTGACTTTGTACCTGCCCTCTGTCTCAGACCAGTGTCAATGATGACTTCATAAAGATAAAGATCAGTCGGGTCATTCTCTTCTAGTGGAGTCACACCAAGCTAAAATACAATTAAAATTTTATAAATATGCGTTTTGTACATTATAGGCTATTACGCAAAAAAATCAGGAAATATAAACTTTTTGTTAATACACAAGGTCCCTTCAAAAGATTCACTTACAGAAAATTAAAGTTTGTCCGATTGAGTTCAAATTTTGTGGGTAGGTCCACTAGGCACTCAATATCCCAAATCAATAATTATTTGTAAAAAATATTGATTATTGATTTTTGCCTCCAAAATATTTAATTATCAATATTTGGGAATATTTTATGGATTTGTAATATTGAAGTCAACGAAGAATCTTTATTTTTGGACCAGATGGAACCTTATATTGATTTTTTTAATGTGTGTATCAACGAAGTGACCTATAAATCTAAAAACCGCATTTTCTAGGGCCTAATGTACATTTATATTTCCATCTCCATTGTAGATGGAGAACGTCCAAATTACTGTTCTTTTCTAAAAATTAGAAACAATTCTAAAACGTGCTGTTTGTCTAAGACAAAATGCCAAATTTCATGTTACAAGATTTTGAAACAGGCCCATAATGTTTTAGATGTTAACTTGTAGCTTTTAAATACAAAACTATGGTAGGTATAAGCACCTTTTCTACGTCCTTGTTGTCCTTACGACGAGCCCAGATGGCAATCAATGCAAAGATCACCAGGATGGCAATTTCTGTGGCAAAAAGCGTGGGATTCTTGGTGAAATCAAAATTGGCAAACACATAGTCCCAATCGATAACATTTGGAGTCACTATCCATCCGCTTGAGAAGGAGGTCAAATGAGTACAATAGCACTGAGTCTTGTAGGGGGTAGTTTGATTACCAACCTGAAAAACAAAAGTTCATTCAATTGGGATATCAATAGGCACTGTATTAGAAGTTTTTACAAAATTATTTTGATTTATTTAATGTTAACTGAAAACTAGACTACATCTGTGTTATAGGTATATAAAAGTATGGCGTTTTAACACTAGAACACCCAAAGAAAAAGAACTACCTAAAACACCCAAGAGGTCATATGACCGCTACTTAATTTATCAAAAGAGGCAAACAATATTTTTACTTTAGTTTTTAATGAAATAAACAGCAACTGATGCAAAATAAAGAAATATCAAATGTATCCTAGATACAACAAACATACCATAAGGATCATTTTTGCTAGGACTTTGGTTGGAATTTGATGGCACATTGTCCACAAATAGAACTTTTGCATTTCTGACTTTGGATCCAATATCTTGTTGCAAATGCCTATCTTGCATTGTCTTCTGATCTGAAATTTCTCAGCAATTTGACCGGCTTGTTTGTCAGTTCCATTTCAAACTGTTCGATAAATTTTCGCTAGGTAATTCCCGAGTGATTTACATCTTTGAAGGCAATCGAAAAATTACAGATGGCCATGTCAAGAACTTTTTAAAAAGACAGCCATTGGCCTGCGCCTAAAAGCAGATTTTGTGACGTATTCGCGTAACATCTTACCAAGGATATCTACTCCAAGATTTTGTTGTACCGCAGGATTGTCTCTGGTTTGTTCTTAGAGTTGTTTTCTGTGAGAATTGAAACAACATTGTGAGGTGATGAAAGCAAGAGGACAGCGTTATTCCTTTCGCATTGTCAGTGTGTATAGGTGAACTCATAGCCAAAAGGCTAAAAAACGTGTCTACCATGTAATTTTAGTTTTTTTTTGGCAAATAGGGAAATTTCTCAACCATTTTGCCTAATTTTACCAAACATACTGAAACCTTTGTTGCATCCATGAAGGTAAAAAGTTGTCTATTGCTAAATGCTAAACCAGACTTTTCGAATGATTAGGACCACCACCTTCAGAACTACTCTTGTTGGCTGAGAACAACTTGAGTGTTGGCATCTTCCTTGCACAAGTAAGGATATACATTCTTTGTGTAAATGTTAACTATCAACCAAAATGAATTACAAACTTCAGACACAAGTGCAAATTTATCAGTGGCCAACCAAACTATCCTGTTTCAGATCTAAACATAAAAATTGCATTGCAACCAATTTTACACAATTTCCATAGGAAAAACGTCAGAAAAATATGCCAGAATGACCTTAGAAGTTTTAATGTGCACTTCTGTTGCTTACCACACATCCGGCTGTGTCCCACTTTTGGGTTCCCTGGCGCAGGTTGACCGTATAGCAGCCTGAGGAGTAGATCCTCAGATTATAGGAACCGTTGATCTGGTCCTTATGGGGATAGGGCAGAGGCTTGTTGGTTGAATTGTACGTGTTCCATTCGTCACTTCGCAGTTCTCGAAATCCAAAATAGATTTTGTTCTTCGTCTTTGACCAGTCCGGAGCTGCGGCAAGGGCTTCCTTTTTAGCTTGGGCGAACTGGACATTGTCCACAAAAAATGTCATGGGATCAGGTTCGTTCTGCGAAGCATTTTGGTCTGTATACGGAAATCAATGTGCAAAACATGTACAAAGTGGGTGGTGCACTATTTTAAATTGTAATAGTTGAAAATGGTTAAATGTTTACAAATACTTTACAAATACACTGTATACTTTACAAATACACTGTATACTTTACAAATACACTGTATATTTTTCAAATACACTGTATACTTTTCAAATACACTGTACACTTTTTAAATACACTGTATACTTTTCAAATACACTGTATACTTTACAAATACACTGTATACTTTTCAAATACACTGTATACTTGTCAAATACACTGTATACTTTTCAAATACACTGTATACTTTTCAAATACACCGTATATTTTTCTAATACACTGTATACTTTTCAAATACAACGTATATTTTTATAATACACTGTATACTTTTCAAATACACCGTATATTTTTCAAATACACTGTATACTTTTCAAATACACTGAATACACTGTATACTTTTCAAATACACTGTACACTTTTCATAAAAATACATTTGCCAAAATATACATAATTTTTGACAATTGTTTTTTTATGTTAGTCTTCTTTTAAAATAATTGGTTTTCTTTGTTTGTACAACGGTTTAATTAAAAATTTGATATCTATTGACTATATGTATATTGCCTATATACTTTCAAATACTCACAGCAGTATTTTGTGTCTGTTGGAATCATGCCCCAGAATGTGAAATTTGCGTCCTCACCAGTCAATTTTGGTATTTCAAACAATCTACAATAATTAGGAAAAGTGTTGTAAACCTACTACTCATATCCCATTATACATCGGGATCAAAAATGTTTCTAAATTTTATTCAAATAGATTTTTGAACATAGATATTCAATATTGGATCGAGGAAAACATCATGTCCAAATTTTGTCAAATCTATAATATGTTTTATACAGATGGATGTCCTGCGAGTGCTAATATTAATGTATATGTATTATGTGTAATTTCATAAATAAAATTTTTATATCTTAGAAAATAGTTAACATAAATAGAAAAAAAACTAATTCAATTGATCCAAATATCGAAACCATACATTTAACGTAACAGTTGGAAGCAAACATATTGACCAAAGAGATTAATTCACTCGGTTAATTGATAATACAAACTAAACAATTAACTTTTCTATTAGCCTATTGGAGAGCAAACTTTTGAAATACAAAATTTGGAACTCAATATGTTTTGCTTAAAGTTTGAACTAAAGCTGCATGTTTAGCAACCATTTGTGTTATTTTGAACCTAATTGATAAAAACTGATTTTTGAAACATATTTTATATTGTGAACAATAATTAATTCATTGAACAAATGCTGAAATTGTGGGTTTTTGTGCCGTTTTTATTTACAACTATTTATTGCAGTATTATCAGTGACAATACGACAATTTTCCAAGGTGGTGGTCACAAATATAACATTACTAAACAAAATGCCACTACCACTGATGAACCGGATAAGAACATTGTGATTAGCAAAAGCAAACTAACTCTAATTTCAGTTGGGGTTGGAATATTAGTAATAATAATCTTTTGCATAATGATGAAACTTAAATGTTTCTGTAACTGCCGAATGTCGAAGAGATAATAAATAAATCTGCTTTTATTTCAACGACATTTGTTTTCCTGTTCTGACCAAGGATTTACATAAACTTCATGAGGGTGGTTTGGTTTAAGCCTTTGGTCTTTCAAACCAATGTATGTAGGAGATGATGAAATTCATTACATTTCAGTGAGACACAGATTTTAACCAATGAGGTTTATGACTATACTGTTCGCCAAATATTCAGATATTCTATCATTCAGAAGACATAATAAAAATACGTACAAGTCTGTCATACAAATGAAGAAGTTTTACTCATTTTCTGTACAGTCAATTTTGTATATAGTCAAAGTTCATTGCACAGTGGATATAATTTCTACACAGTTGTTTCCGAACGAGTAACTTAAAGAAAACCTCCACAAATAACCGGTGTCTTTAAAACTAGGTTACAAATATAAAATTCTTATATCAATTCTACATAAGTCGGATGAAATTTCAAATCAACGACTTTTGGTAATTATATTTTTATAGGGCACAATCCCCACACAAGGTCAGGTGACAAATTAAAGTTTCACCTAAATCAAGGCGTAGCAGTGGCCATTTTGCGTTCTGTAATGGTACCTTACTTCAACACCGAATTTAATGAAGATCGGCGCACATGATGAGTGGCCTGTTTTATTAACTGCCAAAGACAGAACGTGATTCACAGAACAATTTGAACGGAATTTGATAACCTCCAAAATATTTTTCAAGATTTAAATATGATGTGTCCTTGTTAACGGAATGTTAGTTGCGAATGGTAGCCGAGTTAAACAAAAACTACAAGGTCAGTTTTTAATTTGGAGTCATTGACCTGCCAACACCAAGAAATTGTGTTTAAAAGTATAATTAAAAGAAACAGGTATACTTTGATAAAAATATACTACTTATCTATATTACTCGCAAGTGATAGTCCAGGACAGCTGTTTCGACCTTGTTGGGTCTCATCAGCTAGGCATAATCACCGCCTGAGCAAAATAAAACGTTCGTATATTTTATATCAAAGCATAGAAGTATAGAAAATTTGCCAATTTTCCCCAAGCAAAGAAAAAGAAGAAGCTATTTGCAAAAAAGTACTTGGAAGCCTGTTTTTTTATAAAATGGCAGTCACGCTGTTAAAGCAGGTCCTGGCCAAATAATGTGTTTAAGAGAATAATAAAGAAACAGGTATACTTTGATAAAAATATACTACTT
>JAUYWI010123550.1:0-10208 GCA_034780595.1 Parotoplana pacifica | reverse complement strand
TCGATGAAGGAACTGTTAACAGTGAACGGTACCTGAGGATGCTCGAGACATATCTATGGCCAGCTGTCTCTGATCGGCGAGACATCTTCTTTCAACAAGACGGAGCCCAGCCACATTATGCCTTAACCGTCAGAGCATTTTTGGATGAAAAGTTTCGGGGCCGCTGGATTGGAAGACGTGGGCCAGTGGACTGGCCTCCACGTTCCCCTGACCTGACACCTCCCGACTTCTGGTTGTGGGGCTTCCTTAAAGAGCAGGTTTATAGCAGACGACCTCAGAACGTGGCCCACTTACGAGCACTTATTACCGAGGCAATAAATGCTATTCCACGGGACGTTATCAAAAATGTCACTGAATCTGTTTCTGCCCGTTATGCTACCCTGGTTGAGAAAGAGGGGAAACAATTACCTTAACATGCCATTTACTTTTCGCTGGTGTCGGACTCTAACCGTTATATTATTATATATGTTCACTTGATTTATAAATAAAAACCCTGTTTACCTGCATAAATTTTTACGGACTTTTGATTTATAAATAAAAACCCTGTTTACCTGCATAAATTTTTACGGACTTTTGAAACACCCTGTAGTTATTTCTTATAATATGTAATAAGTACTTTTGTTTCCGAGAAAATGAAATCAGTTATTTGTAATTTCTTTAGAATGTTGAAAATCTTACATTTGTGTGATAAAAGTAATAAAAAACATGTATATTTTGATAATAATATACTACCTATTTATATTACTCTTTAATGATAGCCCAGGACAGCTGTTTCTGCCTTATTAGACTTCATCAGCCAGGCATAATTACAGCCTAAGCATAGGTACAAAATCATCATATATTTCATATTAAAGCAAAAAAGAAAGTAAAATTTTCTAAAGAAAGAAAATAGAAAATAACCAGAAAAGATAGACACACATTGGAAAGCCTGTTTTTTATTAAAAGGCATTCACGCTGTTTAAGCATGTCCTTGCCAATTAATGTAATAAAAATATACTACTTATTTAAATTACTCGCTAATTTTCTCTCTTCATATGCTGCTATAGCAATTTTTTCTTTTATGTTTTGATAAGAAATATACGAAACATTTATATTGCCTGGTTGTTGAGGCCTAATAAGACCGAAACAGCCGTCCTTTGCTATCATTAGTGGTAATATAAATAAGTATTATATTTTTATCAAAGTATACCTGTTTTTTTTATTATTACTCTTATCATGATGAAAATCCCATATTTTTTATACACAGCTCTGGTACGGCACGTGTAAGTATAGGTGGTACATTAGAGATGACAATTGAAATTAAGTCTTTTTATTGAAATAGGCTCTCGAAACTAGAGATTTGAATTTGTAAGATATGTTGGTACTGTAGACAGAAATACTATTAAGAACAAAAGAACCAAGAAAGTATTATAATGTCATTGAAAATATTGCATTTCTCTGGAATTGAGAACTCATTACATATTATGTTTCCTCTATGCGTTTAATATGCCCACAAGGATAGACAATGTTTTAGTACACCTATAGTCGAATTTCAGGGAATCCATACATTTTAAACAGATTCATTAAAAGTTAGCATTCGAAATGTTTTTTTATTATCTATAAAATTGTAGTTTGACTTCCACGATTGAAATTTTTGATCAAATAGAGGTCGGCACATAAGTACATAGGTACTTAATCCAAAGCTTTTTCTTTTGCATTTTAGAACACTGAGTATCCAATTTGGGTTGGATTGGGATTCCTATTGTTAAGTATTATTGCACTTGTTCCAGCTTTAATTATACTTCTCTCATTCAAGTAAGTAATGTTTCAATTTAATATGATAGTAATACAGGAAAATGTACATATTTATATCTTTTTTCTTTCGGAACTCAGGTAATTTTGATTTTTTTTGGCACCCGGCTCTTTAACGAATTTTGACTTCATATCGTAATTTTTGGAGGTCCTTTGATTAATTTTAACTTGAAAACATCGGTTTTGGCGCCCGTACTTAGAAATTGTTGAGAAATTTCATTTCATTGAATTCATATCAATGTATTTCACATGACATGTAGGTTGCTGTATACAAAGCTATTATTTTGTTATGTCCTTTTAATGGCGGTTTTATCTTCGCTAGATATTAATGAAAAATCAAGGAGATTCTAATATTTCATGATTGAATCTAATTGATAATAAACTTTGTTGAAATCAAACGGCAAATAAATAAATTACAAATGAAATAATTGACTGTTATATCTAATTATTATGTAGAAACAAAATAAATTAATTCAAATTTAAACTAACTCATTAGAATCCAATTCTAACATTTTTCTCCCCCCTTAGATTTTAGCAACAGAATTCAATTATAACTACCTACACTTTTCAGAGGCAAGATAGAACAGTAAGTGCATAAGTTGGATAGGCAAAATTTGTTATCGCTGCTTTGTAATTACTTTGCTCATGGTTGGCAAAATTCAGTGGTTTTGTATTAATACCGTGACGATTACTTCTTTTTATTTAATTACGAAATATTAAAAATTCAAGATAATATACAAATAATATTCTGTAGTTTTCATTAGTTAACTATATAACGTCTTTGGTTGGAACTAAGTAGGTACTTTGTATTCTAGATAGACAAAAAATAGCCAAAGAATAATGAAAATTAGTCAAATATTTGAGGGAAACAGTTTGAGCCTCAATCTAAAAATAAAAAGTAATATTATTTGGATCTTTTTCTCTATTTGGTAGCAGGCGTTCAAAAATATTGTAATTATTTCATTAAAATAACTAAATATAATTAAAGAACGCTGTAAAATATTTAAAAAAACAGAATATACATGATTTTCTAACTTTTATTGAGGCTCCCAATGGTAACGACTTTTATTTTTTGCCAATCAGAAAACAGAAACTAAATTGTAAACAATAACCGATTTTTAAACAAATAATCCGTCGTCTAACTATATAACGTCTTTGATTTCAACACATTACCATTTGGTCATAATTGATCGCTAAATTTTATCAAAGTTGTAGATGAAACAGAATAAGTCAAACACCATTAAAAAAAGTCAAGCAAAAAATTAATGGACCTTATTGCTAAACAAAATTTTTATGTTTTCTTTTCTTGTTTTTGTTTCATTGCGCAGAAGACTTCGGCAACAGTCGCGTGTGCATCTGAATATCAACTTATTGTTTGCACTGCTGGTTCGATGTTTTGTTAAGATAATTTGGGATTGCATGATCACACTACCGAGCATCAGTGGAAATCAAAATCCATTGCTCACGTCTTGGGTAGGTGGCAAGCTAATTGCATGCCGAATTTAGAATTGTTTAGCTTTATGTAGCACCTACTTGTAATGTGGCTGTTTGCCATCTACAAAATTCTAGAGGGACAACAAGTTGTATTTATATTGACAACATGGAAATAATTAAAACGTCCCAGTGGTTAGTACATAGAAACCTTAAAAATACTGGTTTGTCAAGAAAATACAATCTATTCTGTTTTCCCGAGCTCTTTTTCTGTGCACAGATTTAAGTAATACAAATCAAAAAAGGAATTTATAAATTACAACGGTATTCAAAAATCATTACTTTTTTTACAGAACATTTGGAGTAATTATGGATTAACTCTTTCAAAACAAATATGTAAATCTTTTGAAATTATTTCAATCAACGTATTTAGAAAATGAAAATGAAATTTCAAACTACAAGCATCAATGAAGCATTGGAATAAGAAAAATATTAGTAGGTATGTAGGTACATTGTATTTGTAAAATACAATTTAAAATTTTAATTGTGGTGTAACACTGACAACGATATAATTAACAGGACCGTAGAGGCCGGGGGGCTACGGAGCTATAACCCCACAATAATTATAAAACAATGTGCGCCCCCTTGAAAAAAGGGATAGTTTCATATTTTTATTGTCATTTATTAACGTTAAATATGCAAACCTCAGTATACCTCGGTAACCCCATGCTATAACGAAAATAGTTGTTCACACACTTGAGAGCAGCTTGTTTGACTACACATGATTAAATTTCTTTATATTAGTTATTACCCAATTATTAAAATATGTTATTAAAATTATATTTTAATTGTAAATTACTGTAGGTACAGTAGGAATGTGTTAAATTATTTATTTTATTAATATCATGCACTGTCTTTACTTTGTACTTCTAAAATCTGGAGGGGTACATCTATGAAATCTGAAGCCTACGAATTTAGGATTTTATACTTCCCTTGGATGGTTTAGGCACTATGCACTCAGTAACACAAGTTCATAAATATTCAATTAAAAAATAATGAATATTAATTCTAAAAAATTCATTTATCAATAATTTTGGGGATTTGTTAGACAAACTTAAATTTTTGACGTCATCGGCCCATATCTTGTCTCCCATATTATTTCTTTTAAATAAAATTGTTGATGAATCTTTTAAATGTATCTATTGTGTGCCATATTTTATCCCATACCATCCACGGAAATATGAAATATATATATGTAACAAGTTGATGAAATGTCATAAATAATCACAATCTATTCTTTTTTAGTGGATATGTGAAATTTTGCGTTTGTCCCTAATTTACGTCGAATCTTGCTGTTTCTTTTGCTTTCTGTCACAAGGTATTTATCTCTACCGTCTTGTCTCCAACGCTTTCAAACTGCCCAAACAAGTGTCTGGTATATTGCTTGCAACTTGGGGTGAGAGTTTTGGATTCATTCTAAGCATTTTAAAATATATTTATTAAAAGTTGTTCCATGTCAATTATTGACTGTTGACATGAGAATTGATATAAAAAGGTTAGATATAATTGTGCAAAGTTACTGATTATAGAGCATATTAATACTAAGCATTAGTAGTTTACATGAATTTATAACACGTACTATTTTTTAAAATTTGAAACTATTTGAAACTATTTATAAAAGTTAGTTATCAGCTCAACTTTGTCAGTTCTAAGAAATTTAATTAATAAGTCAGAGTATACCTTTAAAATAAATCCGTTTTCTACTAATCAGAAAATAAAACAAAATTTAACTGGAATTTAACATAAATTCTATTTTTTACATAAAATCTAAAGTAGGTATGGGTCAGGCACAATATTCGCGAATTATTTTAAATTTGATTTCTTAAACGATAACTAATATGAATCACATTTTTTAAAACAACTTTTTCTATAGGTACAAATAGCAGATAGGTAGCTAAAAAAAGTCATTTGATATTTATTCTTCACCAATACTTTTGAATAAACAGTCACACTATTGAATTTCAAAGAAACAAGAAAAAAAACCGTTTTGTTTATTTGACAACCTAATTATTTATAATAAATCTTTAATCTTACACCTAACTGTTTATGATTCTACCATGAAATTTGCAGAAGTTGTATAATATTATGCATGGACTTCTATAAATAGCACTATTTATATAAATAGTGCTATTTATAGAAGTCCATGTATTATGGTACACAGTAAAATCTGTTTCCAATAATTCTCTAATATTTATAGACAAATGACGTTGCTACTAGGAAATAACCTGTGAGCGGTTCAATAGCATTTTAACAAAAACAATCTATTTTGTTGTAAAGCAACTCTAGGTAAACACAACAATTCGCTGTGTGGTATACAAACTCCTAAGGTTCATCAAATTATCTTCCCGCTAATTATTTGTATACTATTTCTCGTATGAAAGTTAGCAAAACTTTTTTACTTTTAGGATTTCCAATTGTCACTCTATCCGCCTATGTTATTGCGAGGGCTGGACATTCAGACAATCGGTGAGTTTTGACACGGAATCATAAGCAAGGGCATGTAGCAAACGAATGGGAAAATAGTCAAGGAAATTCAGCGAGTATTGAGGGAACGTTTTCGGTCAGGAAATGTACTCATCTGTCTGCAGCAAAGAAAAACGTCACAAAAATAATCATAGAGAAAGTGAACGTAGAAAAATGAAAGCTATTAATTAAATAATTAACAAGACTGTTAAACAAAAAGTAGGTATATGAAATAGTTTAAAAAATTTAAACAAAAATAGTTAATAACAAAGTTAACATCTGTATTAACCGTTTAATAGCTGTACTTTAATATAGAGAATATTCTTTATAGCCATGTCTTTACCTTTAAAGTTAGTGTTTAAATAAAATTTATTTACTAAATTTCTAGGAATATATCTAAATTAAAGACACTCAAAATTGTGGATTTGTGGAGAAAAAATTTTTTATGAGGTTTTTCAAGAAATTCTTGACCTGTTTAAATAGCATTTATATATATATGTTTTAAAACTTTACTCATTCTTAGGTTATCCTTCTTTGAAATTGGTAAAAACCTGAGATTCCATAATTTGATATCTGAGATAAATGATAGTTTGTACTACGAAATAGAAGGTGAGACAATCTTTGAAAAATTTACCTTATAAGGTTCATTCTTTTTGGTTAATGGATACATTGAAAATATATCCGTAATCTTAACTATAAAGTTGTATTAACGTTTTATGCATTATTACAACCCCCTTTATTTAGAAAAAAAAAGCACAATAGATATATTCTTTTATGTGGCATGCTAATCACATGAGAGCTTTTTGTATAAAATTTAGTTATACATATTAGGGTATCATCCATTTTTAGTGTATGTATTAACATTTACGCATTGGGCAATATCCAAAGCTTATTTGTCTCTATACAATTTGCAATATCAGCTATATATAGTTATGTACAATATAATAGGTATGTAATAACAGTGGAACAATAAATTATAGAGATAGTGCAAATATATTTTTTAATAATTGTGATTTAATATTTACTTACAAGCTATGTTTTTAGTTAGAAAACAGAGTAATACCAATTCAGGATTAAGACTATCATTAGCAACATAAATTTTTACTACGTATATGTATATGATTTGGTGTGGATTTGTGGAACAGAAACTAGCCTTTGGAAACTACTTACTTATTTAAATACAGTTTTGAGGCTTGGACTATACTACAACACAGGAAAAATTGAGGGTATCGCTTTACTTGTATTGTGGAAAGTATTTGAGAAATAGGGCCTTTTGGGCTAATCCTTTGTTTTGTTATTTTATTATTCAGACAAAACGAAAAATATACTTTTTTATAAGGACAATCACAATCAATTAACAATTACCTTGTAGAGCTGCCTCTCGGGAGATATCTTCGGGGCATTTTATTAATCACCATTGTTGCTTTCTTTGACAAAGTGGGTGACGACCCCCCCCCTCTCCAACTAACATGTACGCCAATTTTATCGTCTAAAAGTCATGAATATTTTAATAAAATTTGGTATCTGGACTAATTTTTGTGTGAGGAATAAGAACTGCTGTCAGATTTTAGGTCAATTATACGGTCTGGATAATATTTTGATTATCTGCATAAACTTAAAATGCTGTAATTTAAAGAAAATGGATATGGAAAATATATAAAATATTTGTGACAATATACAAAATCTTACCTAAAAATGATTGTTACGTTTATCTATTGTAAACTTCTCCATTTTAATTAAATGAACACTGCTCTGTTTCAAAATATACGTAATATATATGTATATGTACGTGACCATGTTTGAAACAACCATTTAGGATTCTCTTCGAAATAGGAGAATCATGATTCTAGTAAAACACCGCAAACGCCAACAACTGCCAAGTTTATGAAGCCAATCAAGGATCTACGGCTAGGCGGTCCTTTAGGTAAAGGAATTTCAATGACATCAATATGTTACCTAATATTGTGTTTTAAATTGCCTACTATTAGATATATTTATAAACGGTAATATGTGCTTATATACTTTGGCTAGGTACATATTTCTAAACATACCTAAAAATATCTGTCTAAATATAAATAAATAAAAACAATTTATAGTAAAAAACAACAACAGAAGAATGAAGAGAAAGTAAAAAATAAAATAAATGTATGAAAAGGTACCTAATGGATGAGCGCCAAAAAAAACGAAACAAGATTTTGTATATTTATATTGTTAAAGTTCATTAACAGATGTTCAAAAAGAGGAGATGAGTTAGTTCAAGTTGAAAAGTCATACTTTTCTCATTCTATTTTGTTTGACCAATAAAATTAAATTAAATTACCTACCAACTGAAGTTAGTATATTTATAATTTAATAATACCAGAGTTGTCATTCCACTTTTGTGTATGCATTGATCTACCTATCTGTGATTAACTTTAACGATATTAATTACATACAAAATCTTGTTTACGTTCTTTTTTGACGCTTTGATCATCCATTAGGTACCAGTTTATGCATTTCTTTTAAAAGCATTGTTTTTTTACTTTCTCTTGTCTTGTAGAGTATATATGGTTGGTTGGTTAAGTGCCAGACCTGTTGCAGGCATTGGTGATCATGAACTTTCAAAGCTTCCTATTCTTGGTATTATTTTCTGTGGCCCAGTTGTTGAGGCTTTATAAATAATTTGTTCTTTGTTTCGCACGGTCTCTATTTCTAACCATTTTCCCAAGTACAGCTAGGTGTTCTAAGTCACCATGTCTAATGATATGACCAATACATTGCACCTGCCATTTTCTGATTATCTTCAATGATGATGTTGTTTTGGCAGCTTTAAGTACTTGTTGATTAGATTTTCTTGCAGTCCATGATATATTTATCATCCTTCTTAAAAACCACATCTCCAGGGATTCTATTTTTTCTTGTAAGGACGTACCAATATTCCAACACTCACACCCGTATGTCAGAACTGACCATACGTAAGTCTTCAAGACTCTATTTTTTGTGTCAAGATTTACGTTTCTGTTTTTCATTATTATACCCAATTTATTGAAAGCTTCTTTAGATATGGCTATTCTAATTTCATAATCGAGTTTATATATTTGATCCTTTTGACCCTTATTCTTGTAAAAAATACTTAAAAGCCGATCACGTGACCGTAACATATGTATATTCCACCCGTTCCTTAACTCCTACGAAGCGTTAATGTGTCACACAGACGGTTTATAACTTTTAAATGCACGGAATGAGGGAAATTTAGAGCGAATATTTTTAACATGCAAATGATACAATCGAAAACCAGCAATGTAGGCTCTTGACAAGTGAGTGTCGCACTCATGAAATGTTCCATTCATAAAATGTCGATTTAATATTTTAATTTCTTTGATATTAAATTGTCGCATCAACAACTATTGTGCTGCTCTTGTAAAAATATGTGAAAAACCAAGGTGGTTTCTTTTTTTGAGGAGGCTGTGAAAAAGTATACGACCAACAAAACTGAAAGTTTTAAACAAGCTTCACATTGGTGATTGGTTATTTGTGTAAAAGGTTTAACTTTGTTGATGGTATACTTTTTTCACAGGTGACTGTTACAAATAATATTAAATGTGAAAATCCATGACGGTCTTATTTCATTTTGCCAGAGGTGTAGATCAATACGTGACTGTCCATTCTAACATGAAAAACGTTTGCTCGTTTTCTTTTTAGATATAATTGTTGTTGTCATTATTTGATCAACTTTAAGATGTACTATTAGGGAGAATCAATTTTTTAAAGTGAATTGGTTGATTTCAAAGCTATACAATACGTATATTTCTTTTATTTAGTTTATTCAAACTTGCTCTTATTATTTATTTCCTTTAAATTTCCTGTTTATTTTGAAATATAATGCTATATCAGATTTCATAGAAATAATTTAACTAACCATAAATATTTATTAATGAAATTATCAAATAAATATTTTAGAAATTAGATATACCTATGCTGAATGAACATTGTCTAATTCCTTTACTTCGATTAACTAAAATATACTGATGAACAATAGAAAATGTGTAGCCGAAGACAGGCCATTAAAATCTGTATAACGTCAACTTTCTTCAAATCTGCATGACGTTAACAATTTTCAAATTTTGAATGACATTAACAATCGTTCTTACAACAATGTACTTCTAGCAAATTCTGCTACATGGGATACTTAATTTAATCAAATATTGTGGCATACTTACCTAAATAATATGTTCTACGTTTCCTTGTATTTAATGCCTTCTGAATAATTGTATTAATTTTTGATATGTTTTTTCAGGTGCTGGATCATCAAGAATTTCTTCTATGAATGGATATATTTATTGCCAAACGTATTTTCAGTTTTGGTAAGCTTCTTCTTAACTACAAACGCACTAGAGTAATCTAGTCTCTGATGAAAAGCACTGTATAAAAACGTTCAATAAAAATTGTCTAACAACAGGAACTACAATCTATGTACTTACTTC
>JAUYWI010123539.1:0-10209 GCA_034780595.1 Parotoplana pacifica | reverse complement strand
ATATTCTCAGGCCTGCTGATCCCGATATTTCTTTTTAGTGTAAATCTTTTAAAATCTGCTCCAATTTTTCTCTTAAAGATAGAACTGAACTCCAATTGAAAAATATACTTGTCAGGCAGATCGTGATATTTCCTATATTGGAGACTAAACGTCATCTTGGAAAAGAATTCAGGCACATCATAAAGTAAATAACTCAAATTCTCCAATTTTTTTCATATTCTAAATTGTCAATTTTGTATTAAACCTAAATCCTATTTTAAAATGATAGATAATGCTAACAGTGATTTTTTGCTTAAGATAAAAGAAACAAAATAACATTCCCAACTTTTTAAACTCAGGCTCTTGTTTCTCTCTTAAAATCTTCTAATTTAGTGTATATCACTCTATGTACCAATTTATAATTTTGTAAACATTTAACTCTCAGTTTCACTATTCCTGATGAAGTTTATTTGACAATAAATGAAAACGTTTTGAAAGAGACTTATTATTTATTTTGTTCATATGGTTCTACAAAAGTTGTGCTATTAATAAAATAAATAAATTGTTAACCAATTTATACATGGCAATATGGGATCGAATTAGGAGTACTATCCTGATTAAACAATCCATTTCAAATTACTAACTCTGTAAATTTTCAATAATTATCACAATTTTATAATAAAAAAAACAACAAAATAAAACACCGAGCAAACTAAGTTCAAAGTTTATTTATACATTGTGCCTACGAGAAAGGCATATATCTATATAGAACCTAATCAGTGTCCTCAAGCATAACAGAAACCGATCGGTTTAGTTCTTTTAAAAAGAAATGAAATTCAATTAGATAGATATCCATTTAGCTAAGGGATGAGTTCAGTGGTATTTCCCTAGAGACAAATCTACGTTGATAAGAGACTAGTACTACATAAATCAGACACTTAAAATGAGTTCAAAGAAAATATCTACAACGAAATGTAGGTAGTCTTCAATTTTTGTTATCATAAAAATAAAATGCTTATTGGGAGAACTCAAGCTATGTGAATGAATGTTACTACTTGTATTTGGATAAATCAGTAAGCGTTAACCTGCAACTACAATTAGGAAATAAGCAAACAACCTAATTCTATTTATCTGAAGCGTCACAAACGTACACATATTCAGTAAAAAACAATCAGTGCAACAGATCAATCACTTTATAATATAATGAGCTGTAGGTATCAAAATTGACATCTTGAAACAAATTAGTACATTAATTTAACCTAAAATTTCATAAAATACGGAACACTGATACCAATGTGTCACAAAAAATAAATAAAATTTGAAAAAAATATGTCATTACTGCAAGAATTAAAAATAAAATATACCGTGGAATGCGATCTTCGGTTTTTAATTCCAATAAATCATCATCAGACATACATTGTCAGAATACAACTGCCATTGTGTCAAATAAACCAATATAGAATTTATAAGAAATAAAATATGGGCTAAAATTCATTATATTTGAGATCAAAGTTATGATAAAAAGTGTATCGAGTCGGCTTAAAACGCCCTGGGTATGTCTACTACCTTGTGCCAAGATAAGTGTGCAGCGCTTGAACTATCTATTGTTAGGTGGAGATTAAAGGGGCATACAAGTATTCCTATCTGTTCAGTAAATTAGGGGATTTATTCTTGTAGCCAGACATGCGTTAACATCGGCTAGTGAAGAGAACTCCATAGAACATTAATTAAAATCAATTTACCTGAAAAATGTTATTTCTGAACTTTGGAAACAATTATTAAAAAATCATTTGAACATCACCTTTTATTATAAATATCTTTGAACAAAGTAGGTCACTCTTTCACAGCTTTACTATTATAAAGAATTGAGAGCTTTTTGTCACATTGTTTACTGTCCTAAATCCAATCACTTAGGTCCATTACTTATCAGGGCAATATGCGTAGTAGCTGGATGTATTCCACATTATGGTTAAAGTAAATCCCTTAGCCAATAAGTAAAAACTGAAAACGTATAAGACACTAAAATAATATTCATTTGAAGAACCATATCCTTTTTACTGAACAATAATGTGTATCCTACTTTATATACCAATTTTGTTGAAATGAATATCCCACATGTTTACCTAATTTTATTCAATTTTATAAACAAAGTTCAAGCCCAACTTCGGGGACATTCAGAGGTACAAGAAACTTGAAATCTATTTCTGCTTACAATCTAAAGATAATCAAACTACAGGTCTGCCAGAAATTAACAGCGAACACTTTATTTTTAAACGTTCTGTAAATCAACAAACTGCTTTTACTGATTGATAAAATAATTATATTCATGCTTTTTATTTTCATCTTTTACAGGTTGTGGTTAATTTCTGGCAGACCTGTATTTAGATGATCATCTAGGATTAAAATTTAGTCGTTGCTAGGTGCATTATTCTATTTGAAACATATAGTTACTTAGTCATTTTAAAACAAAGCTGTAACATTAAATGAAATATTTTCAAATCTAGTGAACAGAGCGCAGCGCTGTATTGCAAATAAAATACGTGCAGTTACTGTTTGATAAGTACAAGCCAAAGGTTGTCGAGTACTTAAACACCTATAGCTAAAACTTCCATTAAAGCAGAATTATCTGCTATTGTAATCTGTCTGCTGAATGACATTTTATAGTAAGCTTCAAACATAACGTCAATAAAAAAGCATCACCCTTTTATTTTTTTCAATCAATGATTCATTTTCTACGATGCAAATGGAGAAATTTCTAGAAACCAGTATTTTAGGCCCATTTCCTAATTGGTTCCTGCTTATAAAAAATGTAAAATTTTAGCCAATTATTATGTTCAGTAACTTTTGACATGCCCCTTTAAAAGACAGAAAACATTCACATTAATGTAGGTGTACTTGTTAAAAATTCTTGAAACGTCGTACTAATTTAATAAATACATCCTTTAAGAGAGTTACACAATTAAGAATTAGATAGATCTTCGACTAGTTTAATTTTTTTTAAATAATAATTCCATTTCTATTCAATACCTTTAGTTAATATTTAAATCAAAATCTAAAATTATCATCAGTTTCATTTTTTCAATAATGCTCGGTCCTATTAAATAGGTTAAATTTCAAATCATGCTTGAAGTACTATTGCAAATTTATTTCTCTTTTATAGTTTTATGTGAAATATACGAACATTTTATATTGCTCATGCTGTGATTATGCACAGCTGATGAGACCCAACAGCTGTCCTGGGCTCCAACTTGTGAGTATTATGAATAAGTAGTATATTTTTATCAGAAACAGCTGTCCTGGGCTATCACTTGGCAATAATATGAATAAGTAGTATATTTTTATCAAAGTTTTTTATTGTTGCTCTTAACACAGTTTCATAGAAAGAAAGATATTAGTTTTTTATTCAATATTGCTCAGTCCTACTAATTAGGTTAAAGTTTCAAATCATGTTTGAAATGCTATCTAATATATTTTAATAGTGTGACTCAGTCTCACTAATAAAAATTCAAATTTTGCGGAGGTATCTTCTCGACTAATTCCCTAAATGGTAGTGGCGATTAATTCATGCAATCACACACACACACACACACACACACACACACACACACACACACACACACATGATTCTAAAAGTATTTCCCAATTCATTTATGAAAATACTTAAAAGCTAGCCTAATTTATATAATCTCAGTCAGCATTACACATTGCTGAAGTCACATTTCAATTCTTTGCTTGATCTCTGTTGGAATTTAGTAGTCAAAATTTAGTCAATTTATTAGTTAGAAACGTAATACGATCCATCCAATATATATATTGCATGTTAATATCTGATTTCATTTTCAAATTATTTAAATAATTAAATGTCTCACTCGTAATTCCATAAACTGAATAGAAGCAGCAATGTCCGGGTCTTTATCATGCTTGTCAAAATTGTGAATAACGGTTTTTTTCAGAATCATCCGTGGAAGCAACCAGAATCTAATCAAAATAAAAAATGCAACAGCATGCAACATTCATAAAACGATATCACAAGAATAAAAGTTTTATTTACAAAAATACAATACATTCAATGGAGGTTAATTAGATACCTAACCTACAAACTAGAGCACCATTGTATAAGAGAAAAAGTGTAGCACTGGGTAGTACATATTGTACCATGACGATAAAAAATTAATAAATCGATTAAAATCAATAAAAACACAAGAGGCAAACGGACAGGCACCAAACAAATAGGTTTTATTGTTCTCTGACCATTTATCGAACTTTTATTTAGAAGTAATAGCCTGCATAAAATATGTCTCAATTTCTGCACCAAGTTGTGAAACAACCGAAGGTATGTATTACTGACTAAAACAGTTAAACAGAAACATCAGGCTGACACCAGAATTTGGTGCTATATACAAAGGAATAAATACTATCTTTTATTTCTTTTATGCTTACAAAAATATATTTACAATTAAATTATAGCAAAGATGATGAGTTTTCGGCAGAACCAACGTTAGAGAACAATGTGAAGAGGTAAAACAAAACAAATTTTAAAGTAATTACTTTTTAGTCCAGATTGTGCTTTAAAATGATAGCTGTTTCATTTGAGGGGAAATGTATTAAGCTAAATAATTCCACCTAATTTACAGTAACTACACACAAAAAACTATGAAATCATTGTAGTAACATCAACTTTTTTATCTTAATCTAAAGAACCCCGACTATTATACAGAAGATTTTTTGCAACTTCAGAGCTTAGAACATACGACCTGAGTTTCAGTCAATCATTTAGCACCCCCGTCATTTTCCCTATTTTAAAAATCCATTCTGATCCCGGTGGTATCAAAACGTATTGGTGTAATAATAGCTAACCAAATGGATTAGTTAATAGGTTGAAATAGTAATATTGACAATAAAATGGAAATAGCCATGGTATAGGTAAAAGAAAAGCAATAACGGTACTTACGCTTTAGCAGATGTACCATTATTAAAAATTGTGGTATCCACAAAAGAGTTGCATAGGGTAAGAGAGCGGACACGTGGCACTTTTAGACGAACAAATTCCACAAATTTCTGTGCCAAAAAGCCTCCTAACGAGGCTCCAAATAGATGAACTTGATCTAACTGTAAATGATCCAACAGACGACCAAAACTTTCACACCAATCTCGAACTGTCCAGGTAATTGGGTAATTCATCTAAAATAGTAACCGCAGTGAGTACTTACATGTATGAAAACTGACTAGTTTCCTGGAAATACTAAGTTAGAGCAAATTATTTGACTGGCAAAAGCGCCAGAAAAAGGCCTGCATATTGTAGTCAGCTGGTACAGTATTTATTGTCTCAATTTGTACCTAATATTTTCCTATGGTAACTTGTTCACAATATAAAAATCCTTATTTCTAATACTCGTAGTATGTATCCAGAGAAGAAAATATTTATGTAGTTGCTATAATGTTTAAATTGACCACAATTAGTTCGAGAATATTTTTAAAAGATATTAATTTATTAAAAAAATCACAAATTATTTAGCATATCACGTACTGAAATCACTCTGTAACCAAGTGCTGATAGGGACAACAATTGTCTATAGAAAATATCAGCTGTCCCACTACATGGAGGAAGAAATATAATTGGACATTTGACTGAACGTGGTCCTGCATCATATATAGTCCATACCATATTATCATTATCATCAACTATAATCTAAAATTGACAACAAACATTGAATAAGTAATGATTTACCAATTTGATGATTAAAACATGGGTGACCATCCATCTCCATAGATATCAATTGGGTTGAAATTTAATTCAAGGGCAACAGTTTTATTAACAATGTTTTAAAATGTTGATGTAACAGCATGATACAGGATGGAACAAAAGTCAGTTTCAAAAGTGATTTGTAACATTTCAATTCTTTAAAAAAGCATAGAAATAACATTTACTGTTTAAAATAGATGAAGGTTCCACCAGAGTATAGTTTGACTGAAAAATATTATTAATACCATCAAAAATGTCTCCACCAGATTGAATGTTAAACGATAAAGTTTACTAAAGTATTAATATTTGAACTGTAAAAAGGATTTTTATGTAAAAACACATTTTGCCAAATTAGACCTTTTTTTTTGCAAAAAGAGGTAATAAAACAAGATGCATGACTCAAAATGTTGTATACAAAAAAATCTAGTAAAAAATGGTTAATTGATCAATCCATTAGCATATCTTGGTAATTCAAATAATCCTTAGAGGGAAGCTACAGAAAAAAGAATCCAAGTTAATCTCTATTCTTTTTAACAAATTATAATAATGCCTATCAATAGTGAGAAATTATTAATATCAAACTATACAACCTTTTTCTGACACACTGTGCTTCTAAAACTCATATATTCTTCTGAAGTAGTTAGATCTTGCATACTGTAATTTTATCTAAAAGTAATAATAAAACTATCATTTAAAAAAAATATTTTTTATCATGGTTTTTGTATACATAGAAAAAATACAGGTTTACTGAATTGAATTGTTCATGTGTTCCAATTGAATTGCAAATATTATTTTTAGATATTAAAACTAATTTCAATATTTAATTTTATTGGTTAAGATATTAATATTAAAGTAAATTTTTCATTCCAGGAATTTATTTTTGGCTATTTCCATTTAAATTATATTGTATTTATTGATCATGAATTAGTTGCAGTTCAATTTCAATTTCCTGCAATGAAAAGATTTACCTTAATATAATATTTTAAGCCAATAAGATTGAAATATAGAAATTATTTGAGTTAACTAAAAACTGCCTTTATAATATAATTAGAACAATTGAACAATTCAATTGAGAAAACTTATAATATGACTAAATGTTGATTTTATAACTTTGCACACATTTTGAATTATAGAATGGCTAATCTAGGTCACTAAATTTGCACTATAAATTACCAATGGGCTTAATTTTGGACATCTGTAACTTTAATATATTAAAACATTATAAAACCTAGTATAATAAAATTCCGTTAATAAATTGAGCTTTGCCATGTTAATGGCTTCAAATGTCATTAAAACCTATTCAGTGGCTTTCAAGTTATGAATGCTTAGAGTTAACATTTCTTCTAAAATTGCATCTTTTCTGTTTCTTTTTTTATATTTATTAATCAATGATAAATGGTAGATAAACTTTAACTGATTTCAATGAAACTTGGCATAAGTAATACACAATTGTATATAACAAACATAAACTTATGTATATATAGTAGTTTTTAAAAATATATCTGTATATATAAATTGAGAGAAATATGTTTTATGTAGACAACAAAACATATATATATATATATAATTTATTGGCTGTACTTCATGAAGTATGCAATGATCCCAGTATTTCGACATGATGTCTCTCAGACAAATTAGACATTATTCAAACTTCAAGCATGCCATATTTTGAAAAAGAGTGGAATGCATCAATACAAACATCTTTACTTCTATTTCTTGACAGATGGTGATAATGACAGACATTTGCAGTTTTAAGAAACAATGACTACCAAGTTCATAAATGATCCTGCCCAAACTAACAACTTCAAATGAGTGTGTTTTTCATTTAAATGGAACAGCAAACAAACACAATGTCCATTTCTAGGGCACAGAAAATCCAAATTTTCACTTGTGTAATCCTGGAGTCATCTTCCTTGACAATCTGGGTTTGCAATAGTTTTTTTGGAATAGTGGCTTTTGATATAATGAACATTCTTCTGCTCTAGCAAAATGATATAACAAAAGATTGTAACTATTTTTTTACTTTCAATAGCTCATGGAGTATATACTGCTCCAAATTTTATAATTCATATTGTTTGATGTTCTTAGCATCCATCTCCAAATTGTATTTTGTCCATACTCCAAAATTGTACTACAGACTGTGGCTTCATTTTAACCCTTTGGTTGTCCTTCACTTTTTAGTATGTCATAGATCCCATGGACTGATTTGAATAATTCATCAACAATAACTTTTTAAATTGTTTTAAAATCTATATTTATTATAGATTTTTTGAAAAATCTGCCAACAAATATTCAAAAGTTGATTAAATCTTCCAAATTTTAGACTTAATTTATACTAGTGTGAACCATTTTTTGAATCATGATAATAAATTCTTGATTTTGTGGGTCTCTTGAAATATAGTGAAGAAAAATTGTATGTTTGACAAAATATATTAATTACCTACCCAAAATATGTAATTTTATAAAAATCCAGATTTGCATTTGGCCACAAATGGTCTTGTTAAAATCAAATTTGAAAACACTGTTACAACATTTTACCATGAGAAGTTTAAAACCATAGCATTCCTTTGAACTTTTATTGTAGATAACAACTTATCCATTATGTGTTAAAATCAGTTTTGTAGTTTCTAGTGCTATGTGGCCTCAAAGTAAAAATTGTGTTTTCATAAAATGATTAAAAAGGATTAGCCAAAATGAGCATTTCTCACAAATTTTTCATGATGCAAGTAAAGCAATACTCTCTTTTTAACATATGTTGCTCTTGATAAAATAAATATATCTCCATAAATTATTCAGAACACTAGTTCATTTTTAAATAGTAAATTATATAATATTTAATTTGAAGCTGTTACAGATAGATTGATTTTTAAATAATATATGATTCAAATTCATGGAAAAATGATAAGTTACCAATTTGAAATCAAGCCAAAGGATTTAGGTTAAAGATTTAATGATGAATAGGGTATAGAAAATACAGAATTAAATATTCTACCATAAATATCAATGAACCTTTGATCTAACTTATATCTCAAATAGATTAAACCTTAACCAGCCTCCAGAAAAACAGAAATGGAAAAAAAAGAAGAAAAGTTATTATTTTTGAAATCCTAGATTTATGTTAGAGAAATAAGATGAATGGGGTATGTATACAATTAGAATTAAATACTCTACCAATAAAATAATAATCATTTGTTTTAACTTATATCTCAAAATACATTGGGTCTTACCTTTAAAAATAGCAATTGCTAAAAACCAAAGAACAGTCTTTGATTTTTATAAATATGAACTAAAATTTCTAAGTTTAAACTAAAAATCCTAAATTATAGCACCATTAGTTGCCCAACATCAGGTGTGGATCTATTTAAATTGATGCAACATATGATAATGTTGATCTTCAAAATGCATATCATTGTTTTCAATATAGCCAATAAAAATTCTTGAAAACTGATTAATCAATTTCAATGTACGCTACTAAATTATTTTCAAAAGTTAGTGTCATATATTATGGTACAGGATGATTAGCTATTATTGCTAGATTAATTATGGTGAACTGATAAGTTGTTGTGTATAGTATTTTCTTTAGTTTTAACTTGTGCTTGACCAATCACTAGCAAATGTTTTATTGAATTAAATCAGGAAAGATTTTCTTCCTATTATAAACTGCTGTAATAGTGAAACAATAATTAATTACTTGTTCTTATGATGTCATTATAACAAGTATAGGTAAACTCACATTGATATATAAAAAGACATTTTACTTGTGTGTAACTTTTCATAACTACTTAAACTGAAATTTCTATCTTATCTGGTCTTCAAATATTGTATAATTGGGGTCATCTCAAGAAAATTAGACAGGTTTTGCTTTTGTAAATTTCATATAGTGGTTTAAATATAATGATATTTGGTCTCTCAAAGAGACATAAATGAGCTAAAATTTCTAATGTAATTTCATATGACTCATTTCCCTGTAACACTCTGTAAAGAAGCGATGAAATATATTGTGTTTATTAATTGATGACATCTTTGTTTTCATTCAACTTTATTTTAAAATGTCTAAGTTTAAACTAAACATCCTAAATTATAGCACCACTTGTTGCCCAACACTTTCAAATCATATATGAAACATATGCAATCATGATGTGATCATGTTTCCATGCATGGAATATGGACATTAGAATAACATATACTATGATCTTAAAAACATGCTTGGTTCATGGAAATAAATTTAAGCATAGTTGAAATGGGAAACACACATGACTGCATATGTTAGTAATGCCTATGTATGGTTTGGTATTTCTGTTTTATTTATACAACCCTGGTTAAAAGAAATGCTCCAAGTGCAATAATTTTGTTTTTAAAGGTTTAAAGTTAATTGCTTTCTTAATGTTATTTTTGCATCAATCAAAATGTTGTGGCCATTAATAGGGGTGTTTTAGCATTCTCTATAAATGGAAGGGAAAATTAATATTTTTGTGTGGCCACCTCCT
>JAUYWI010123528.1:0-10210 GCA_034780595.1 Parotoplana pacifica | reverse complement strand
GGGAACAGGAGGCGTGGAAGACCCAAAAAGAAATGGGAAGGCTGCATCCGTGAAGATATGGAGCAGGTGGGAGTCCGCGAGGACGCAATTGACCGCGAGAAGTGGAAAATGATTCGCACCGGTGACCCCACCTAAATGTGGGCAACGTCAGAAGAAGAGGTCCGAATGGAAACATTTAAACTCACTCGACCAAACTTCAATTTTTGGATTTGACGACGTCAATGGCCACTAGCTCGGCCATCAAATTGGTGTTTTTTTTTCAAAACAATTGTCGATAAATCTTGTCAAGATATCAAATTCCAGTCCAATCGATACACGGGAAGTATGAAATCCAGTGGTATGTGGGGGGGGGGGGAATACCCTTACGGAATGACTAATAAGAAGGGTTAAAGCTACAAATTGGAAATTCCAAAAATCTACGAGACCTGATGAATTATGGGAAACAATTTAAGCTTCTACAGTGCAGATTCCCAGCGTGCAAGCTAGACACTGATTTTCGTAATTCAATAAATTTAAACCCGCAACTTAAGGATCCCGTTCTGTTACCAGACGCACCATAGGTTGGTCATGTCCGTTCAGATCAGGAGAGTCAACTCACTTGCGAATCGTCCATCACCTCCATCCGGGACTGCAGCTCCTCCACCTCCCGGCTGAGCCTCTCCTTGTCCTCCAGGGCCTGTGTCAGCTCGGCTGCATGCGTGGCGATGGCCGTGGCATCGGAGGCCTGCTGGGAAGCCAGGATCTTACACTTCTTGAGCACGCTGTTCATCTCCTCTTCCTGGTCTTCCAGTTGCGACTGCAGCTCGGAGCGCTCCCGATTCAGTGAGATCACCCGGTCCTCCACCTGCGCAGAAACAACATTTCTCAGAATTAAAGGCGTTGGTTTAACTTTCGGGCATTGGTGGGACCGATATTTTTGCACAATACTTTTTGGGCTTCATTCCTGGACATATTGTTTGAAGTATCATTACAAAATTTCTATCTATCTAGCTACTCCATTTTTTGTATTTTTTAAGTAAAAAAAAATAACAACAAAAAGAATGTAAAAATTGAAAGTGAACAGCTTAAAATGCCGGTCATAGAAAAACAAACCTTCCAGACGCTGCTGCTTCAACTAAATAATCAACAAATAAAAATAATTGCTGCATTGACACCATTATGAAAAAAACGTTAGATAAGAAATAATTGCAACTTACAAAGCAATTTAAAAAAAACATTTTACAAAAACCAAGATAAATTCCATTTCTAAAACAAACTACATCTTGTAATGGGAAAATTACTCAAACATCCTACCTCTTTGTGAGTCTTGTTGCTTTCGGTGAGTTGCTGTTGCAATTCTTCCACTTCCTTCTCCAGAGAGCGCTTGGAACGCAGAACTGACTCGCGTTGCAAGTCCTTCTCTTCCAGCTGGAACAAAGAGAGGCGGAAAGAGGAGTGAGATAAGGTGAGGGGCAAGGGGGGGGGGAGATTAGAATTTCAGAAGTTCCATTAACAAGACCAAACCCGGAGTTGAAAGCAACAAAACCCACCTGCTCCTTCAAATGTTTGATGGCCGCTTTCTCATCTGGAAGGTTCCTAAATTGATCCAGCATCAGGTAGGCGTCTCGCAAAAGAGCTTTCGTCTTCTTCAAATCTTTTTTCAGTTTTCTTTCGGTATCTACAACAAAAAAATATTAACAGCTTTTGTTTTCTTTGCATTAGAAGAACTTCAGCTGGCATTTTGAGTCACTCTTTTATAAAATACGAACATTTATATTGCTCAGGCAATGATTATGCCTAGCTGATGAGGCCCAAGAAGGCCGAAACAGTTGTCCTGGGTTATCACTTGCGAGTAATATAAATAAGTAGTATATACCTGTATTTTTATTATTACTCTTAAACACAAAAAAAAACTCGGTTTAAATCAATCAACCTACTATGTATTGCAGCAGTCATAAAAAATATGCGACTGTTAAACCTTGTTTTAATTCATTTTCTTCCCTATCAAGTTATAATCAAAAGCCACCTAGCATACTCTAGTTGCTGGGTTTTGGATCTCACTATAACAACGTGCACTCAAATACCTTTAACAAGATAATTATGTACTATGGAATACATCTGCAGATAAAAATTGTGGCAAAAAACATTTTCTAGGCTCAACGTTTACACCAACCAACTTTTGTACTATTTTAAATTTACAATGTATTCACCCTTTTTAATGCTAATTAAAATTACATATCAATAGGGTGTTTCATAAAAGTTAACGACCTCCCAATTTATGTAGCTACACAGAAATTTTGTTTAAGTGATGTTCAAAGTGATGTGGTGTAGTAAGCGAGGTCGAAATACACAAAGATCTCAATGGACAGATTATCGAGCATGCTGTTTTATGAGCCGCAATTGAGTCATGTTGATCCACAAATAGTACATGGACCAAGAGCGCTGTGTTCCCCATACATCAAGTCCTCAACTACTAATTCGATGTGAAAAGTGTCATGACACAAATGCCCCCCACTACCCCCTCCCAAGCCACCTAACTCTATCTCTGTTTGGCTCCTTGTTGTGCATCTCGGTCAGCCGCCTGTCGACCTCTCGCTTGTCCTTGGTCACCTTCTGCCTTTCCTCCCTCTCCTCCTCCAGCTGTTGCTCCAGCTGCCGGATGCGCCTCTGGCTGCTCGCCTTGAGGGCCTCGACCTCCCTCTCCCTCTCCTCGACTTCTTTCGTCTGCTGCTGGCGCTGCTTCTCATTGGACATCTCCAGCCGCAGTTTGCCCTGTCAAATGGGAGACCATAGTCATTGTTTTAATTGCTTTATTAGCCATAATAATCGTATTTCTTGAAGTGATTACAAAAAACGAATTTTCTGTTTCTCTGACAACACGTAATATCCATAGAGTAACAATACATAGAGTACCCACTCCGTATTTATTTTATAAATTTGCGTAGTGTCGCTAAAAAGTAGTATATAATTTTAAGCTACAAAAATTCAAAAAGTTATGTAAATTTGCTACTTTTGTTACCATTTTATAAAGTACACAAATTATATTAATTATTTTTTAGAACAAACAAATTCAAATAATAATTATGTAGATAGATTTTGTAATTGATCTCTTTATAAACTTCTGCTTTCATTTAATTCTAATTGTAGATTTATAATGTGTTTTGTTATTTTGTGCATTTAGTAACCATAATTTTATATCAAATTCGTTTTCAGTTTTAAGTAATTTAAAAGTCAAATAGTCATGTATTTTCTAAAAATACATTTAATTTTTGCATACTACTTTTTCTTAGGTGTCGCATAAAAGTAGTACCTAACACGAAGTATATCAAGACAAAATTTTAGCGAGAAAATAATTATAGATTTGAATTCTGCATATCAAAATTAGTCAGTAGTTGTAAAATCACTGTGCATACATTCAAAATGTTAGAGTGTATAATCTATGTAGCTATATTTACTCTATGGTAATATCCATAGATAAGTACGCTATGTCCCAGCTCAATCACTGGCCACTCGAAAAGGAAAGACGACCCACCCACCCACCTGTTTCAGGGACTCGATAGTGGCCGCCTGCTCATCCAGCTCCTCCTCGAACTCGCTGATCCGCTGCTCCAACTCCATCTTGGTCCGCTTCAGCTGGTTCACCTCCTGCTCGCTGGTGGTGCCGCCCGCTTGGGTCAGCTCGTTCAGTTGCGAGGTGACGCGTGCCAAACACTCTGCCTGCTGCTCCTGGTCCTGGCGCAGGCTCTGCAAGGTGATTTGGAAAGTTGGGCTTACACCACTCATTTTATTAGCTTCGTTTTATTAAATGCAATTTAGAGATCAGCCATGGCTTTAGGCACGAAGCAAGCAAGCCTGTGGGGCTCTTCTCTCAGAAAACTTTTGACATTTAGATTCGATTTCTTGCATTCTGAGAAAGACCTCGTCATAAAAAATCATAATTTTTGTTTCCTAGACATCGATTTAATATCAAAATGACTAAAAACCTGAATTAACATTTGGGGTCTTCTGAGAATCCTGCCGCGGACAATTTTTAAAATTTAGATTCAATTTCTTGTATGTATTCACAGTCACTTCTGTTTGTGTCTTTTTGGAGAAAGAACTTGTCAAGAAATCAAAATTTATGTTACCTAGACTTTGAGCTAATATGAAAAGAGTTTACAAACATCGAGAAAAGTGACCCAAATTGCCTTAAAAAATATGGCCCCACTTCTCCAAATTATCGTGTCATTTCTCATAAGTCGCAAGTCATTAGTTATGTCAATGGATTTTAGAAAAATGTCGTAAATCCTGAGTTTTCTATTACAAAATAATCAAGTTACCCATAACTCTGCAAGAGCCATTTATGTATATATTCTACAGAATTAAAAAATGAAATTTACAATTTTATCATTAAAAATCGACTCATAATGAAGAATTCCCAGATGCTTTTTCATTGGTGAATGCTTTACCTTAACAATTTCCACGAGCAACCGGTAGCCGTGGGAAGCTCGCTGGACTACGGATCGGGAGCCAAGACCCGGTGGTGGACAGGGTTCCAAAAGTGCTCAGAGATTAGACAACCCACCTCTGACCCGCCGCCTGATGGTTGGTCAAGGTGTCCCCATGGGAGCCGTTCTTAGCGCCAAGGACCGTGAAAATAGGTTTTCATCTGTGTGGTGACCGCTGGGTTCTGGCTACTCCGCGTAGCTTATGAAATGCACAAACTTCCTGGGGGCACAGCAAGGGCTTGGAATAATAAAAGTTCGGTTTAGATGCTCTTTAATATTTTCGAGCATGTCTTTGTACAAATGCCCCCCTCTCACCTGTAACTCTCTGTCACTCGTGATCCTCTCTGCCAGCGCCTTATCCCGCTCCCTCTGGGCCCTCTCTCTAGCCAGAGTCTCTTCCTGAGCGGTCGCGGTGGCCCGGCCCAGTTCGCTGTCGAATCGCTTCTGTTTCCGCTCCAGGTCGGCGCATCGCGACTCAGCCTCGGTCATCTGCACTCGCACATCGGACAGCTCGCTTTGGGCCTTTGCCAACCGTCGTTTGGTTGTCAGCAGTTCGTTCTCCAACCGGTCAGTGTCCTCCTGGTATTCCACAATCTAATTCAATAGAAGGCAAACAGACAGTGAACTACATTTCCCATGAAAATACTTTATATTATATTGTGTTTAAAAGTAATAATTCAAAAAATATACTACTTATTCCTATTACTCGCAAGTGATAGCCCAGGACAGCTGTTTCGGCCTTGTTGGGCCTCATCAGTTAGGCATAATCATTGCCCGAGCAATATAAAATTTTCGTATATTTTATATTAAAAAAAGTAGAAAAGTAGAGAAAAGTTGGTATGTAGCATAAGAAGAGAGAAAGTAAAAGAAAAGAATAAATAGCAAATAACCGCGCTAACGATCAAAGTTTGTACAAAGCCAAAAACAGCCAAATTTAGTTAACCCTTCGTCCATAGATCCGGCATAATTATTCTCGGATGCCACAACCAATTTGCAGCAGTAAAGATTTCACTCTAGATACAAGAAATATGACCAAACTAAATCGACATCATTGCAATCATAATTGGTTTTCAATATTTTTTAAAGCACGTCAAATATTTTGGGTTGGCAGAACATATTGATCCAGGGACATGCTATTATCAAGGGACTGTCAACTCTATACTTTGGTTTGTCGATGGTAACTTTATAGGCAGGTTTTAAAGACCAATTTTCCAATTGATAGGAAATTTGGAAAATTGATTTTAACTTACAAGAGAAACATATCCCTAAAATTTAAAGGTCATAGCTCAAAAAATGGACAAGAACAGGACAATATAAATAACCTTTTCTATTGAATGATTCAAATATTATTCAGTTCCTTTGAATTAACTAATCACAATATGTTTGGTCTCCTCGAATTTGACCCAGAATACCAAAATGAGTTTGGCTAGCACAAGACTATCAAAAGTCGGATTTTGTACCTGGGTGACAAAGGCCAGTCACATTTTACGGGGCTGTGGGGTTCCCTCCCCCACACACGGCGGAAACATTAAACAATCTTTTATTTGGTAACTGACAGACAGTATGTAATTTGAACATAGGTACTGGGGATGTTAGGTAGCAACTTTAAGGTCAAATGAATCAACCACAAAGAAGTGGAGTCATTAAGCCAAAAGTTAGAGTTATTATTCACTTGTAGTCCACTTAAAATTGACGCGTCACTCCAAGGTCACCAAAGGTCACATGACCCATGACTTTGGAATTTTAAAAATATATTGTGTTCTTGTAAGTTCAAACCAATGTTCCACAAAACCTTGAGTTGACTGACCGTGTCTTTGTCTTAGTATGTCCCTCATTGCTTACCCGACGTTCGTGTTGTCGCTTGCTTTTGTCCTGCTCCTCGGCGATTTCCGCTTCACGTGTCTGAATTTGCTTCCGCAGAAAGTCCAAATCGTGCACAGCTTTGCGGAGACGTTCTTTGTGAATGGAAGAGTCTAAAACACAAGAGAGTAATTGGCAATAATACATTTTCGTAAATAGGACACCAGTGTAGGCAGAAATCCCCACAACAATCAGCACGCAGGCCTACCTTGATCATCGTCATCTTCGTGGTGTTCTTTTTGCAATTGGGAGGTTTGCATTTGGTGCTGTTGCCATCTCTTAGTTGTCACAATATCGTTCTCCAAATCCTCATTTCTTCTTACAGTTTTCTCATAGTGAGCCTATAATATTATGTATAGCTATCATTAGCAAGTAATATGAATAAAAGTATACCTGTTTTTTTATTATTACTCTTATCACATCAATTGGCCAGGACCTGCTTTGACAGCGTAAGTGCCCTTTAATACAAAAACAGGCTTTCCAACATATTTCTTCTGAATATCTTCAATTGTCACTTTTCTTATGCAACTATTGCAAATGTTCCTCTCTTTTATGCTTTGATATGAAATATACGAAATTTTTATATTACTCAGGCAATGATTATGCCTAGCTGATGAGGCCCAACAAGGCCGAAACAGCTGTCCTGGGCTATCACTTGCGAGTCATATAGATAAGTAGTATATTTTTATCAAAGTCTACCTGTTTTTTGTATTATTACTCTTAAACACAAAATAATTTAATTGAGTTTCTTCACATATAAATGGCTTACCAATAGTTTTTATATCATTTCTAGTGGTTTTCGAATTATTTCATGAATGCTTTAAAATTGAGTTTGAGGAAAATCCCTTTTAAGTGTTAGCCTTTTCCAATACCATAATCAGTGGACCTCAATTTACATATCGAAAGAATAACTATGCCAATGAACTATTCAAATTTCAATATTTTCTTATTTATATAAATATAAGTGATTTTCAATTTATAGGCAACTTTTGACACTAAAATAATTTTACATCAAATCGGTTGAGCTGTTTTCTGATAATTCTAAGATAAGTGGTCGTGTGGGTGACACTCCGCTCCTCCCCATTAACCATGAATGTTTCCTTTTCTTCAATAATGGAGAAGTTTGGACCAAAGTTACCTACTTTAACAGTCCACTACGTGACCTTGAATAGGCGAGGTAAAAAATAGTTCTAAAGTTACGAAACAAAATTCTTAACGAAGGGTTAATTGATTTGTACTTGATCCCTAGCTTACATATTCTAATTCATGTGAAGGTCAGAAAGATGTAAATGTAGTTGCTAGTCCATTGGGTACTCATCAGAAATTTAAGTTAATTTGTATATTCGACTTGTCTTGCAGGTTCTATGCCTACCGGTATGGCCGTATTCACATCCTATTCGCAGACCGTGTCTCCCTTGATTTACAATCAGATCTGGTCCCACCTGATAGTCCTCGCTGTCTTGTCTCCTGCCCCTCTGATCTGCCGCCAATTGGCTTCTGTAAAATACTCACAAGACAGGGCCATTTTGAAGTGGTCAATACCAAGAACCCGCCAGCTCACTTCCAAAAGTTAGTATGATTGCCTGGTCCCACATCGTTCACTAAAATATTATTTAGCACTAAGGTTAATCCTCCCCGTTGTCTCACCTGAAGAATATAGTTCGTGGTCACAGGGGGCATTACCCCCCCCCCCATAGAATTTCATACTTCCCGTGTTTCGATTGGGCTGACATTTGGTACAAAGGTGCCTTGGAAAGATTCATCGATATTTTTTTAAAGAAAAATCTATATGGGGGCCGAGCTTGGGTCTGATCAGGTCATCAGGTCCAAAAAATAATTCACTTCAAATTTGATGTTTGTCCATTATGACCTTAGTAATAGAAATCTATAAAAATGAAATAAATTGATTATCGATTATTTTGGTTTTAAAAAAATCGATATTTTGAGCTAAAATCACTTAATTTGCTCTAAAATCCAAATGTAAATTATTTGCTAAAACCTGCGATTTATAATTAAAAAAATATCTAAGACAATGTTAGATTTTTTCAATTGTACTTCAATCTGATTGTGAAATCTGGATAGGAGGATACTGCAGATGACCTTGGATAAGTGTGACGCCTCTCCAATTTCCACATTTACTAAGATCACCCTTCTTCGGGAGTTTACCTATCATGCCTTGGTGTCAGTGAGTTGGTACACATTCTCTGTTCCAACATTTAGTTAATAAGTTTGTGAGTGCATTTACCAACCGAAAAACCATAGCTAATCATATTTAATTTTATTTATTTCAAGTATTTCTGAAATTTGTTTTGGGAGAGCTAGCCATCACCTTTTTGGCTTAATCTTATTTGCCAGTTTCATTAAATCGGTTGAAGTTTAGGTTCTATTTTTGGTGATGAAGAAAGAAGAAACAATTTTATAAAAATGGCAAACTTTAAGCATTCATAGTTCGAAAACCAGCGTATCAATATCTATTAAATTTGCACATATCAACATGGCAAAGTTTAATGTAATGAGTGAATTTGGTTAATCTAGGTTTAAAAATGTTTGAGTTAAAGATGTCCAAAATTTGACCCATTTTTAGAAGTCCTACAATACTTTGGCTAGGTTTGTCAGCTCTTAGAGCTAAAAACTCATTGCCATAGGTCTAAATTATAGAGATCATAGATAAATCATTGAAAGAATGATAAAATTAAATGAAAAACTGGAAAAAGGTATAGGCTAGAATATATTTTAAATTAAAGATGAATAAAAAGGGAGAAATTTTAGAAACCTTAAAGCTTGAAGATGTTACTAAAGGAAGAAAGAGGACCTAACTTCTTGTTTCCGAAAGGTTCAGGGTGTTGTATTTTAGTCTTCTTTGGATCGTCTGTCTTTAATGTTAGACCGGTTTCCAATTCGAGAATATGTAACTTTGCATTATGATCGAAGTCGTGATCTGTTTATGAAAAGTGGATGGCAGCAAGCACTATTGGATCGTCGTTTGGATTTATATATTATACACAACATAGCGTGAAACTATCTCCGACTCCTAATACTAAGACTCAACATGGTTCTAATCAAAGAAATGTAAATGAATTTATATTGTTCTAATACTTAACCTAACGTGAACCCATCTTCAAATTCCAATGCTAGCATTCAACATAGTCCTACTACGCGTGCTTATATGAACACATCTTTGATTCTTAATGCTAATGTTCAACATGCTAACGTAAACTCACAGTCATGATCCTATATCAAATACTGAATGACTAACTGATCAAACAATGAATAAGATTTCAAATCTACACAGGCAACAATATCCATTCATTACTGGCCTTCTATTAGTCAATTTCTGTGAATACGGTTTTGATTATAATCCATTGTTTTAACCGTTTGGCTCAAATTTGATTTTTCAGAGTGCCATCAGGTGACCTTAAGAGGGTCAGAGGTAACAAAAATCCACAAGAGATTTAGTACACTACAACAGTCCGATTTTCGTCACCTCCCTATGACCACGAAGCGTTAGTGGACCATCAGCTTATAATAAAAAAATAGGAAACTTAAATATTTTACAAGAGAAAGTGAAATCCAATGTTTTTAAAAGGAATATATGATTTGGTAAATAATGAATGACCAAAGCGCAAAAGAACGGAAACAAGAGTCTGTAGTTATGTGTTTCATATATTTGATGTGGTTAAAGATAGGTAGATCAATGCATAAAAAGTGAAGTGAAAAACGAGGTATTCATTTAGGTATAGACAATGAAGAAACAAAACCAGCAACAATTGGACAAGGAGTAAGACAGGGATGCCTACCATCACCGCAGTTATTCTCGATATACACCGAACGTATGGTGATAGAAGCAATTAACCACATACAAGACGGAGTAACAATAGGAGGAG
>JAUYWI010123527.1:0-20972 GCA_034780595.1 Parotoplana pacifica | reverse complement strand
TATTATGATCTATGTAAAATTAGCACGATTATTTAACTTCAAAAATATAGTTCCTGTGTTCCTGACTGAGTTTTACTGGTTTTTATTTAATAATAGTGTGTATAGCTGCGCCTATTTTAATATATTTCGACCCTGCTTTGAAAAATCCTGGGGGCGCGCATGATGAGGCATTTATGGGAGAGATTTTTTATAAATTTAATATATAAATATACATATATATTAGTTTTAGATTTCAAAGTGTACCCTTTTCAGAAAAATTAATATTTAATACTCGAATATATTAATTTATTATTTTTTACAGTATTCAAATTTTTATTAAAAGTAGCTTTTTACCCAGCTTCAGTTTTTAGAAGGACGTTACATGACCTTGGGTGGGTCAGACCCCAAAAATATATTGATGTTAATTTAGATGTCCATCGATTTAGATATTTTCGAAAAATCTATATCCTGGTGGAGGTTAGCGATGCATTGTAAGATTCAACAAAAAAGTACCAAAAACAAATACTAAATTTGAAATAAATGACATTGAAATAGTTAGTTATGGTAGGTATTGGCTGTAACTAGTTATTATTAAATAACTATGTATTTCAGTACATGAATTAAAATTTTTTTAAAGTCAAAAATATAATAGTCTAAGAAAACTATATTATTGAACTACGATTATTAAAATTTTAGTTTTGTCGCCTTTGTTGACCTAAAATCTCAAGAAAAGATTTAATTTGTGTACTAAAATACCTAGTTAATTACTAATATTAGTTACAATATTTAATTTCATTTATTTCAAGTATTTTTGGAATTTATTTTAGGAGAGCTAACCAATTTTTGTGCGGCCTTTTATTTTGTTTTATTCGTATATTTTGAACGTTGACAACTCTTTTTAGATTATTATAAAGTCATTGAGTATGTTCTCTATAAAATTATCCTCTACCATAAATTTGGAAATTGTTTAGTCTATTTTAGGCGTACATCGTATCAGAATAGTTTTTTGCTTCAATCAGCATCTAATTTTATTTTTAGTCATTATACCAAAAATTTCAGTATAATTGACAAATTTTATTGAAATTGGTTAAAGTTTAGGTACCATTGTTGATGCTTCAGTAAAAAGACGAGACATGTTTTAAAAAATGGCTAACTATTAACTTCATATATTCGAAAACCACTATACCGCTTTTTATAAAATTTACACTCGTTTAGCCTATTTTCAGAAGTCCTTTAATACATTGGCTAGGCTAGCTTGCTTATAGAGATCACAACTTATTGCCATAGGCCAAAAAATTAATAAAAATATAATCAGTACTAACGTAAGTTGCTAACTATGTATGAATTGGGGTGTATTTGTGAGGAGACAAATTAGCCTTTCGAAGGTCATATTTCGAAGATTACGGTTTTCAGAAAAAAGAAAGGCTTGACCGGTACTACAACATATCTGAAAATACGTTTATCACTTTAATTGCGTCATAGAAGATATTTTAGAAATAGGAGCCTTATGGGCTATTCCTTCTTTTATTCAGACTAAACGAAGAAAAAACTATCATCAAGTATTAATTACATAGTAGAAGTGCCTTTCGAAAGGTGCTTTTATCATGCACCACTGTTGCTTTCCTTGACAAAGTGGGTGCGAAAGTGAGTGACCCCCCCCCCCTCCAAGTACATGAGCGCAAATTTCAATGGCATTTAATATCTGGCCTATTTTTGGGTGATGAATAAGAATCTGCTATCGGATTTTAGGTCAGGTGTACAGTCTGGGCTTTTTTTCTAATTTGCTTAAAATTGCTGTACTTTAAAAGAAAATAATGGATAAGAAAAATATACAAAATATGTCACATATTGTGTGTGACAATCTAAAAATAATTGTTGCGTTTATATATATTGTAAACTTCTCCATTGTTAGTATTTCCCAAATAAATGAACACTACTTTGAATGATTTAAAATGTATTTTTTAATTACGTGTCTATGAAAACTTGAATAATTTAGGATATGCCTTCGAAATAGCAGAATTGATGTTTTCTATACATACATATATATTTGCTCTTAGCTTTATTTTTACAGGCTTTAGTTATAATAAGTACATTTATGCAAATAAAAATAAATGCAAACATTTATTGAGGGTATAATAATAACTAGATTAGGGAAGAGTGACGGTTGTGTACACATAAAACTAGTTAAAACTCACCGCTGAGGGTCCTAAGTCCCGCACCATATTTTTTGTTATTGTTTTGAATTTTTACTATTTTACATTTTTCATTTCTGACAGCATTGTTTTATGGATTTTGATTTTTGGATGTCAGATATACTAGATGGTATTTTCAATCACTGAGCTTGACTGGCCCATCTTATCATGCTTCAGCTTGGGTGTAGAACAAGATACACATGATTACGTCATAGTTTTGATTTGATCTTGAAGGGATGTTGTTTTTATGTTGAAGCCATATTTATATTTTTACACATCTCTTGGTTGGATTACATTCATTTCCAAGATGTTAATACTGTCGAAGGCTTGACTGATATGATTTATTATTTTTATGTTTTCTGCAGTAAAGATTTATTCTACATATTTAGAAATCGCAAATAAAGGCATAATTATTTAAAGTAAATTGATCACTGTCCGCTTCACAAATACATAATTTTAGGTAGGCAGCAGCAAACTATTAATAATCGGTTTTTAATTTATGGATAAGCAGCCTATAGACAATAAGTTTTTATATTAAAAATTAACAGTTTTTTTAGTTGCATTTCAAAAAGTTAAAATTTGTTTTGGAAACTTATCTTATGCTAATTTAACTAATTTCAATGGCTTAGCAATGTAACTATTATGCAATATAAAAAAGTGTCAACCTCTTTAATAATTGATTTCACCTGGATACAAAAAGAAAGAAATTTTGTCGACAAAACTGATTTTTAATTTCATTAAAATGTTCCCTCAACTTTTCCGCTTTATCAATTTATAGAAAAGTACAGAACTAAATTGTCGGTGGTCATGTAATATTAAAATCACAATGGATACAGACCTATTTATTCAAAATTTCATAAATATGATAGAATTACTAAAATTTGTTGAATTTTGCAATCAGCAGTATCTACATCATTGTTAAAAGAAAATTAACCTTAACTTGGCGTTAAGAATAACTCCGGCTGCCGGAAACATCTCATAGACATTTCAAATCCTTCAAAAGAAAGAAACATAGTCATTGCATTGTGTGATCCTTTGTAGAATGCTTTCTTACTTTCACTTTATTACAAATTTACAAAATTATTTGGAAAAAAGTGAGAAATAATAATCAAACTAAATCTGCCTGAGTGTTATCAACAAAATTTTCAACAATTTGCTTAACAACAAACTACTTAAGGTATCATTGAAATAAAGATGGAGAATTATTAAATTAGTGAGGATATTATGTTGAGAAAATAATTGCAGATTGTTGGGCATTCGTTATATAAACGATTTATCTAGATAAGATATTCCAGTCCAAAACCCAAATTATAAGAAATTACATTGCTACAATAAATTTGCATTTTGAACTAAAACACCATTTAATAAGGAGTTTGCGGCGTAGAATAAAAAAAGCAATCAATAAATTCGTAACCTACCACAGCAGAGAAATGTAGATACATCGAAACAAAAGGGGCAAAATTATTAAAATTGAACTCTTTTCAATTATGTCAAGTATTTTCAAGGATCATCATGATCACATCACACTTTTAACAAAATTAGATCAAAGAAAAAATCACATTATGAAAGATGTGGTTATAAACATTTAGAATTATTTCGGAATGCTAAATTATCAGTTAACCAGAAGATTTCTAACTAAACTAAATATAAAAAGAGTTACTTGTTAAAGAATAATTTCAATTTAATTCATTTTATTGTAGATAAAACTAAAATAAACCACTTTTGCTAAGTTGTGAATTTTGTTAGGCTTAAATTGTTACTTCCAATTAATAGCTGCCGTTACATGTTTTTGATCATCACTTTCATCTATAAACTAGGACAGGTAACATATTTCCTTATGGATATAGATATAATATTATAAAAGTGTCACTTAAAATCAGCTTATTAGAAATTATCTTCATCATCAGTTTCATTGTCTATAGATACGTGCATGAACAACGAAGCATCTGATAAGATAAAGAAAATGTAAATATTTAGCTTGTAAATTAAAAAAAAAACCTTTTCGGATATTTATTAAAAAATTATCATTGGATAATGTAATGTACATTTTAAAGAATATCTGTTTCAACCAATATATTGACTCATCTCAGATCGTCTTGAATGACTACCTATATTTTTGCCACTTCTAGACAATTTATGTAATACTCGAGGTTCAAATAACAATATTCTTAACTAATAATGCTAAAGAAAACTAGAATTTAGTTGGCACTTTGAGTAAATAATACTTAAAATACATCTGTCTCAATTTTATTGCACTTATCAATTAATGATTGAAACAATATGTGGAATAAACTAATAATCGTAACAATTGATAAATATTTTCTTGACATGTTACTTAAAATCTGTCTGGTTTAGACATTTCAATATTTTTATGTCAAATCGTTGCTGACTAGTTAACCGAGACATTTTTTTAGATAGAATGATATTGATCTAAATATCGACACGAATTACAGTTATCACAGAAAACCAAAGAGCCCACCTCTATTTGTTATTCAAGAAATTAAAAAATAATGTTGTATATCTACACACATTTATCTATTAACAAAAAAAACAATGCTCTGTATTTACTTTGATCTACAATTTCGTTGTGCAGTTTTGATGAATCATAAAGAACACTATTCGAACAGGTTTGAATTATTAGGGAAATTTGAAACACGTTTAGAAAAATAGAACAAAGTAGGAACCTACCCAGAAAATAATGGTAGACCGACATTGTTTTCCATGTGATTACAATATTACTTTTGCATTTAATACAGTACCATTATGTGAGGCACATTACAATGACTCTTATATTATACACTGTTGGTGACGAATCAGGCATGGTTGAAGTTTTGCCAAAAAAGTGTTAAATAATCAGTTTCATATAGAATATAGAACCAGCTGGAGTGAATCTCATTAATCTATAAGTGGATTCCTGGGGAATAGTGCCCCTGCATGTATAACCTTATTTCCATTAGTTATGTAATTATTTGTTCTAACACCTATATGCATTTTCAATGAAGTAATTATCAAACTAACAAAGTAATAAACTCAGTTTTAATTTGATCAGATTTCTAAAACATACTTATTATAGACTGCTAAGCAAAACTTAGAGTAGTAGGTAGGTATAACTGACCGTATTATTGTTCTACTTAAAAGTGGGTTGTTTCTGAATTAACTTAAACCTGGTCACTCATGCACGTTTATTTGGTTTCGATTGCGTTTTTTGCTCTAATCCTTTTATTGAGTAAGATATAAGTAGTATTGATATAGCGTGCATTAGCCGGGTACATTGCTTTCCGATTGCAGACTCATCTAACTTATTATGCTGCCTCGTACATATTTTAATCAAAACTATTTATTTGTTCAAAGTTCGAAAGACAGAAAAGTAACAATTTTCAGTTATCGTCTTTTAGTTTGGGCAGCAAAAGTTACCCATTTAATAAAGGTAGGCAATAGGTATATCGTTTAAAGCATATTTGTTTATCTATGTCTACGTATTGGGTACGTACAAAGTTCTACGTTACTGTAAAAATCTAAATTACTGATCTATATAGCGACTAAATTACTAATCTGAGGCCTGTTTTCCAAGTAAACTTAGCATTTTTGATATTTTGCCTCGGGGACACAAGGTGAAAATTGAAATTCAACCTGGATCATCAAATCTTTTCAATTTGATCCCTCCTTTTTACTTTAACTTTATAGGAATTGAATATTCCATTATATTTAGTATAAGGATAAAGATACTGGATACTAAATACTAAATATTCTAAGATTTTACAGTAGATTGTCAGTAGTAAAAACCTAACTAGAAAGCTTTGTAATAATAGATCTTTTTGACATACAAATTTTGCTTCATTTGTTTAAAAACAAAAAAATTCTACATATTTAAAATGGCGCCAAGTAAAACATTTGTCGGAAACAAAACCTTGACAGCAACAAAATTGTTCTTGTACACTGTGTATTTAAATATAAACAACTAATTTATTTGTATTATTATTATTCGATTGAAAAAAGTCCTAGTTAATTATAAATGATCCATTTTAATCAAAAACTTTATTTCCATCAATATAGCTAATAATTCTTGCAATAATGCTTGGAATTCTCTAAAAGAATAATGTTCCTTATTTCCGTTATATCATTATTATTATCCATTCTAAAAATGGCTTTTAGCTATTGTTGGTGTCTAATAATGACAAAAAATTGAATAAACAAATCACATTACATATTTAATTTTTATTGAAAGTACATATCTTTCTGTTCATATTTGCAAAAATAGATTTCACCAAATATAATGATTTACGAATGCACATATACATATTTAGCGTTTTACATCAAAGTTATAATATCTATTAAATTTAAGCTTTTACTAACGTAATAAAATATTTATGTTACATTATGCAATGTCAAATACTACCTAATAATCTAAAAACCTGTGTAAATTTAAGACACGCATAATGTAATGCTACAAACAACTAGAAGTAGAATGGGAATTAAGTTTTACTTATCGCTATAATATGATTATTAATCTTTTCCATTATAAAATAATAATACTTATATATTTTCTTTATAAACTTACATACCGATTTTAGATATAGCACCTAAAAAAAATCTGCTTTGAAGCAATTATGTTGTGGCTAATCAGATCAAACCTCATAGGAACAAATGACCAAACAACTAAATTTCTAAATTACAAACTCAAAGTTTTAAATGAATTTATGGCGGGGATCTTATACCATCAGTTGCGTTACAATTGATAAACCAATAAACATGTTTATTAAATTAACAAGCAAGTGTTTATTCAAACTTAGTTAAAGTTGACTTTTAATTTGAGCAAGGTAACAACATAAATTATTTGGAAATAAAAACAAGCAATGGGCTTTTCCATTTATAAAGATTCTATCAACATTAACATTAATAATATTTCTTTTAAAATACCGGTTGCCGACGCGACAACGACCTCAGTGACGTTTAACTAAAATTATATTTTTGTATTATAGGAGTAATAATTATTATTTTAGATGAGTCATTCCACTATACTTATTGTAAACTTCAAATGATTTTTGAAAAATAAAAAATATCTATAAATTATATTTTACATTAATTAATAACTGCATGTCTATTTTCTTCTAAATAAAAAAAATGAATAGTTTCTTATTGATGCATATACACAAATATTTTGTAATGGAGATGGGTATTTTATTATCGTAACAAGTAAAAGAACTATTTTTTGTCATTTATTACGTAATACACTTTGGTTTGTTGCCTCTCTAATTGTCTGCTTTGTTAAAGGTTATATTGACCAAAAAGAAATAATGCAACAAACAGTTCTCTCATATAATAAAACATTTCTTTCCTTACATAAAACAAAACGCCATTATTTTTAAATCGGTATAGCTAAAGACATGTATTTTGTTTATTCATCTACATATGTGAAGAGTAGATGGTATATTTTAAAATTATTTTAATTTGTAGAAAATAGGGTTGTAGTCAGCATGAATTTCTGGTACATTATTAAGAAAAGAAAGAAACTACACATAATCTATTTTTTCCATTAGTAATAATCTTTTTTTAAATAAATGAAAAATTTAACGTATTATATTCTAGAAAAGTCTTGATAATAATAATTTGCTAAATAACAATCTAATTTTAATGCAAAGATCTATCAAATTCGAACTATATCTTTCAAATTACTTTTAACCTTAGATAAATTAGGTGAAATAAATGTTTATTGATTACAGTTAAGTTAGATTTTTGTAATAAATAACGCATAAGTTATTTTGTAATTGACGTCTAGATTCTCAAGGGACAGTTTGAACATTCTAATTACGATAATAAGAATATAAATATCAGGTTTCTAATAATTTATTTAATGAGTAGGTAGGTAAAAACACAATAAAACAGAAAAATAGTTGAAGCCAATCATTTTAAAAACTTAGTTCGGCCCTACATACCTATTAATTTGCTGAATTAAAGAAGGAAATCTTTTTGTAAAACCGTTAACTTGTGACAAATAGTTTATGATCATAATGGTTTGCATTAGTATTACACACAGTCGGTATGCATATCCCAGTAGTAATCTAACTGTTTAAATTCATTGTGATACACTAAAACATATAGAGACCAATTACATACCTATCTAAATATGTCCCCGATCCATACCAAGTGCAATTTAAGTATTTTCAAATATATAAGTACATATCCAAACTACTGTAACATAATAAAGCCAATCAGTCCAAAATTTTGTTACATTTTCTAAAATATAAACTTTTTCTCAGTGGAAAACTATTTTATTTATTATCTAATGGAGACATGTCTCAGGATAGGAATTTAGTCTTTATTTTGAAAACAGTAAAATACCCTAGGTATATTTTGAGTTAGAAGTACTTTAGCTTCTCCATTTTCTATGCTATTCTATGACTATTACTCCGCCACTAACCGAATTTATCTAAATTTTTGGAAATTTCAATTGCATTCTAAAAATATAACTATTTAAGAAAAAGTTAACAAATGCTGCACAAATTTAACTAAAATACAAACTCTAAATTTCCGAAATCAGGCTGCCATAAACGGTGACTCTATATAACACAATTTGAAACTTACCATCGGGGTCACATGGATTGCTAAATAGGGCCTTTTGAAGCAGAACGCAATATGTGTATCTTTCAGCACCATCACTCTGTGAACAGGTACATTGATTGAAAATTGACCATTTTCTTTTCATGGTCTTAGCGGTTGATTGACACGATGTCCGTGTTCCTTCATTGCACCGCAAATCGGTCGCTGAGTAGGTAAGAAGAAAATTATTAAAGAAATTTAATAATAGAAATTTTGAATAAGTTTTTGTTTAATTAAAACATGGCTTAAAAGTTCAAATATTTTTAATACAAAGCGAATATTGATCGTAATTTCTAAACTAAATAAAATTACACATAAAGCCTAATTTAGGTCTTTGCTTATGGCTATGTAGATACTCTATTGAATATTTTGAAGTTTATAGAACAATTCCCATAAGAATAGTCCTTTTGCCTAATCTAGATTTTAATACTACGACTAAAAAAAGAAAGCCTAAAAGGAAAGGAATATTTAATTTGCACAACCGATAATAACAAAGTCAGATTTAGATAAGACTATTTGAAATTGAAAGAAATTACAACCTTAATTGACATTCGTCGCTGGCTAACTCCTGATTTGTCAAATATTAGTGATACTTATTGTATCATTATTATACAGATTGGCCAAAAAAACCTCTACAGATAGTGAGTTCTACCAAAAAAATCATTTTAATAAGTTAAATTAAATGTGGTTAGCTGTGGTATTTAGGTTGGAATGGCTCTAACTAGATTTTAAATAACATGTTATATATGAGACTTTATGAGACTTATTTATTTTCTATTCATATGTTATATATTATTTTTTAAGATTTTAGAGCTAACAAAGTCGAAAATATACATAATTTAAGAAAACAAATATCGTTAAATATGCTTAGGTATGATTAATATAGTCTGTTAACGCTAAAATGTAAAACAAATAATTTAATTCATGTACTGAAATACCTAGTTACTTAATATATCTACTTAGAGCCATACCAACCTAAATACCATAGCTGACCACATTTAATTTCACTTATTTCAAGAATGTGTTTTGGGAGAGCTAAACATCATTAGGGCCTTTTGGCTCATCTTAATTCGTTTATTTTTGTTTTATTCATATATTTTAAAAATAATAGATAACTTTTAGTGGAAAATCTAATTTTAGATCATTAGAAAGCAATTAATATTTTCTCTCATTTTCACCATAAATTAACAAAAGCTACAAATTTAGTTAGTCAGTTTTATAACTTTAATATGATGTATCTCCTGTGCCATATATCATATTAACGTAATTTTTGTTGAAAACAGTATATGATTTTATTCTCTTTCACTACATATTCTAACTTACAAGTTAATCGGTGAAGTTTCGTTTTATACTATAAACATATATTACTCGTTTCTAGGCCGTTGCTAGAGTGTATCTACAAAACTAAAACGGATTTTTATAGTCCCTCAGACACTTAATATTTATGTGCCATATTTCATTGAAATCAGTTAACTTTAAGGGACCATTATCGGTGCTGAAGAAATAACTAAAGAAAGAAAGAAGAATTCTTTAAAAAATGAAAACTTTATATCTCCAAAACCACTGCACCGATTTCTATGAAATTTGCACATGTTGACATTGCAAAGCTAATCTACTGACCAAATTTGCCTGTTCTAGGGTTTAAATGTCTAAAATTTAGCCAATTTTCAAAAGTCCTATAATATTCTGGCAAGGTTAGTTAGCTCAGAGTTAACGACCTATTGCAAGAGGCTTGATAAATTAGACCGCTACAAATTGTATTTGGTTTTGAAAACATCTAAATAAAAATTAACAATTTATTAAATTCTTGTGGACGACTAACTCTGTCATTTAAAAAAATAATCAATTTATTTCAAAGCTTTGATCATATTTATAGAAATAAATTAGTCTAATAAAAGTATAAAAATAAATATAATATTAATGAGTTTAAATTTGACCAAAATCCTATTTGTGTTTAAAAACCGATGTTGAACCAGCTTAGAATATTATGAATGCAGAATAACATTAGTATGTAGACTTCTGATAAACTGAAATAAATAACTAATATTTTTGAATTTGCAAGAAACTCGAATAAACTATCTACCTAGAAGACATATGAGTACTTAGGTACACAGCAAGAGAGGTAATCAAACAATAATATATTGCAGTTATTGACATACATATTTAACATTTACTTTTGCGAAAATCGTTTCATTATTTGACAAGTAAGAAATACAAAATTGGTACCCACCTACCAACTTCTGCTGTGTGCATACAAACCTAACATCTGTAAGTAACAAATGTAAAGATTACCTCTTTTGCATGTCATATTTATTGTAGTTGTGTTGAATTGTATTATGTACTAACAGTTAGAGAGCTTTAAGAATGATTTTTAAAATATTTTGAGTAATGTGTAGCTTATGATTGTAAGAAAATGTTAATTAAAAGTAGATTAACAAAAAAATGAAATTTGAACTCATAACAGCCAATTTCAGTTTGAAAACTAGATTATTAAAGAAAAAGAATTTTAAATTTTAATTAAGAAATAGTTTTATTTAATCACAAATTATGTTTTTTTCCCAAATGTAATCTAAAAAGTACCGGATGAGTAGGTAAACAAAGGAATTTTCAACCATTAGAGCAGGAATGTTAGACCATAGGAGAGTGCAGAACCATAGAAAGAAGGGTGTTAGAAATAAAGGGTTGATGGATCACAGCGAAATGTTAGAATATAGATGATTGTTGGACCATAGAGGATAATGGAATATAGTGGAGTGTTGAATCATGGGGGTGTGTTGGAGTATAACATTGTTGCAACGCATAAGGCCGGTTGAACCACAAAAGAAAGTTGGACCATGGAGGAGTGTTGGAGCACACTGTTTTAGACTATTGAGAAGTGTTAAATACATATGTATAGTTTGTTGTCTTCAAACGCTACAAGCTAAAATCTAAGAATTCACTTTAACCTATAAACCGTTTCTTATCAAATTTTCTATCCTTACTTTCTGTTGTAAATAGTTCAGAAGTTAACTAAACAATAATGTCATCTTATTACAAATCATTTTTTATACAATGAGTTAATCATAAATATTTTCTAAAAAGGCTACTTTATAAAAAAAAAACTATGAAAGACAAAGTTATATATACCTAGAAACTTAGGCGATACATAATAGCTGGTGCTATGGATAAAAATGAAAAATGATTAACAACTGTTAGTTATTAAAGAATTCGATTTTCTAAGTGTTGCAAGTTAACATTTGAAATGTACAAATAGTAAACAGAAAATTAGCACCACTTATAACGGTTACTTTAGTTGTATACAAATATGATGTTAAACTTTTGTAAAATTCTTGAATCCTATGTTTTTCTTTATCATAACCAAACAATAATGCATAAACAACGATCAATTAAAATGAGCAACACCCATAAAATATGTTCAATCACAAAGTTTGCCGGTGAAAAATAGTGTCACACTAAAGGAAATGATTACCTAACGGTCCTCTAATATTTTCTGTATGGTGCTTGCTTATCATGTGCAGTCGATGAATGAATCATCAAATATACATACCTGTAAACCGACAATAATATAATTTATTACAGTTTTCTGGTAGGACTACATGCATGGTCAAATCAGTAAAACCGTTAGTCATTAATTGACTATTAAATTAATGTTTTTCTGCAAATGTCAACTATTAAATTAGAAACGTTTTATTTAAATCTGTGACCGACTCAAATAATAAATATTCGATTAACGGTAAAGATCATAATAGATTTGACTCTGCAAGTCGGTAGCAATATTGAAATATGCACAGAGATCTTTGATGTCAACAGAGCTAAGAACTCTGTTTGCTCGGAAGATCTAGTCAAGAGATATGTATCAGTAGTTGTTCTCGAGTTGCAACATATCGTTTCTGCAGTGCTAACCGTTTATGCATCACATATATGTATAGTACCTATCTGTCTACATCCGATCATAGTTGACACATTCAAATCATTAGGTCTCAACCATAAAACAATGGAATTTGAGGATGATTTAGAAATTCTTTTGTAAATTCAATTGTTTCGTAAAAAGAAAAGCCATATGAAAAGATTTCTAACGTTGAGAAGTAGTCGATGTCATTATCGAGTGAAATATAAACCTGACTTGATTAAAAGCAAACGATTTCTTTTTTATAAGTTCCTTTCAATTACTAAAGAGATAACCTTTCTTTTTTATTGTACAGGTACTAATAATAAATCGATGTTGTGTAGTTGGCACCAGAAGATAGAAAAGAATCTCTATAGGTAACTTTAGCTTAACCAATAAATGGCAGATGATACTATAGATTGAAAATCGATGGTCACTAGATTGAAATTATAGCACCAACAAAAAGTTTGATTAGACATATTATTAGTGAATGGACAAGTACCTTTTTAAAAAATTAGAAAACATTGATACAGTAAATTTGTTTGTTCAGTACTCTGAAACTAAAAATTGCAATAGGAAGAAAAATGAAGCTACAGAAACTGTAATTTCAGGAAAATATTTCTATAAAAAAACAGTTCGAAATTTTCAAATGTCCACAATCCATAGCAACATTTAATGAGTCATAAGCTCTATTACATGAATTACACGACTAGTCCAATGGTCTCAAAATATGTAAAAACATAGAAATACTCGTACAAATAAAAGTAAAAACAATTACATGTAAGAAAATTAAATTAATTTCCGATTTCAAGTTCCTACATCAAGTTGAATTTGCTGAAAGAATAAAATTGACAAAATACTAAGCAGGTGTCTGTCAGAAATTTAAATAAATAACTGGGTGGCAGATTATTATAGGAAAAGCAGTAAACTTACCAAAATAATATTAACATTAAAATTATCAAATTGGTTTCAATATTGGATAATGCAAACGTAAAATTATTTTATAGATTCAATCAATTCTAAATGAATTTGTCCTATTTTAATGCTAATGTGACTGTTTAATTATAGAAATTCCAAACATTTTTACTGGAGTACAATTTCTTGCATTAGGCACATATTGAAATACCTAAACAAATGAATACATGTGACTTATGATTATTAATTTTCTAAAGTAAACTTATAGGGGGAAATGAAAATGATTAATTATACAATTGCTGAGTAAATAACTTAACTACTTAAAACATGTTTCTTGTGATAATTTATTTTCCTGGATACAGTAAATTCAAAATTGAGACTTGGTATACTTCAAATTTCATACATAATAGGATATTCTCTTATTTAAACGTATAAAAAATAACAGTAACGAAATTTAAATTATAACCTAATGAAAAATTGAAACAGCTGGCTAAACACACATCCTAGGTAAAACGGTATACCAATAATAACAACATATGATAACATCGAGGTCAACAAGTGTAGCTATTTGTCCTCATAAATACATAATACCTATATGTATCAATTAATTGAATTAAAAACATATAAAGAATATATTTCTACAAATCGTAAGAATAATTAAATCTTTAGTTATTTATAGTAAAAGTGAAACGAACGTTAGTAAACAATCGACAAATAAGTCTATCCTATTTTCTATGGAGCATAAAATTTGCTTAAAACGAATAAAAATTAATGATCATGTTATTATCCTAGTTAATTGCTTTGTTGATATAAACTATATTATTTCAATCATTAGTTCTTTTGTCAATCTCTAATATCGATTGATAGTAACGTGAAAAAATATAATAGGTATCATTTTTAACCATTTTATCCTAATAAAATAAAAATTATGGGAATCTCTAACTGATGATCATTTAATCATATAAAACGCTATAGGACGTAGTATTCTGCATTTTTGGAAGAAAAATTAGTGGGTAAACAGAAATGAAAATTTCAAATTATGTTTGACTTATGTGTATAATAATCTTCATAAGTTAAAAACAAAAATTCAAAATGATTCATTCGTAATATTTTATAAAAATCGATTACAACTAAATAAACCAAATTGTTTCATAATTGTCCCTATTTTTTACGACATTTATCGGTTTTATAAAATTCAATTAGATAAAAAATTATTAGTCATATATTGCAACACGTACATTACTGTATGAAATGACCTTGACCATTTCTACTGATACCTATCTGATAATCAAAACTAAACTCAAATGAAAGTACTTATTTTTGTCATTATCAAAGCCACCTCTATCTGAGTTACGAATCAACATAACCACTCTGAAATATCAGACATCTCACCTTCAGTAATTAACCTAATCATGTTTTGATAAGTGCCAATACTTCACATTAACACCAATAACATCAAAAGTCACCCTGAATGTGATCTGAACTTGGTTAAAATGTTGAGTGTAAACCAAACAACGCTATTTTAATGTTACTTTGAAAATAACATATCTAACAACAAAATTATATACTGAGTGCTGTTAAATATATAGTTTTTTTAGAAAATATTTAGATAATTCTAAATAGTAAACCGAAAATCTTCAATGACTTTAATATATAAAAAATGAATTAAATATAATTCATAAACATCAATATTAGCAGGACATCCTACAGACATTGGTATTGATGTTTATGAATTATAATAAATTTATTGAATCATTTCATGTTGTTTGGAAATTTTTTAATTTTTTATAAGGAAAAATAGTAGGTAAATGTACAATTGTGTTGTTAATATACATAAAATCTTCAATTAAATGAAATTTTTAAATATGTAAGCAAACACATTCATTTTATAGATAAAATTTTTTTAATCATTTATTGACTCTAACTTAATTTTGACAGTTTCAACAGTTTAAAAAGTCATTCACTGAACCAAGCTTGGCTACAAAACATCAGCTGTATATAGGCAAGAAATTGTAGCAAAAAGTGTAATCTATTATTATAACTTAAATTTAGGCACTATAGACTAAAATGTAAAAGAGGACATATGTGTGTAAATGTCAATGAACAGTAGAAGCCTATAAAATTGATTAGTATAGTGTTCTTATTTTATAAGTGGTGGCTAACTAAGCCTGGTATTTTGTTTTTAGTAAATCGTACTTTAATTTAGAAAACAACTATTTTGCATTTCGTTTGACACTTTTATTTAAGTACAATTTGGAAAAATAATAGACATATATTATACTATATATATATTATATATATTATATATATTATACTATATACTATATTATATACTAGGCATATTTGTTATGTATTTCTTTGTTATGTTAAAGATATAATGTTGGATGGTATTAGAAGAAAAGTAATCAATTTTAGCAGAAACCATTAAAATGTAACTTTAAAGATGAAATATTTAACAAAGTATTTCTAAAATTCTAAAACTGTTTGAAGATATTTGATAATATAAACATATTTTTGATAACGGATATGAAAACTAATAAAAGCCGTCTGAATTTGATCAGATCAACACAGGAAGTGCATGGAATTTATTTTAAGAAGAAAGACATGTACACAGTGTATTAATGTGTGTGCTCATTGTTACTTAAGATTCGGACGTAATGAAAGAATATCCGCTTTAGTTAGATTATTATTAAGAGCTGTTTTTTTTAAATGTTCTATAAAATGTGATTGTTACTAGCTACCTACCTACCCTAAAATATTTTAATAAGTAATTATGTAAAATAAAATGCGACATATTAGTCATTGCCTATTAGAGGGAAACGTTTCAAACCCTTGACCTATTTTCAATAATATTAGAGAAATTTAAAGTGTTAGAACACATTGCTATACACATTTTTTTCTTTGGTACCAATAATAATCAAAACTAAAGAAACATCAACTAACTTGATAAATCTCTCCAAATTGCACAATTTTTTCGAAATAGCCGAAAGTCCACTTTGCAGACTGTTCTTGAACACTCTAGGGAGGCATCCATACAATTGTAGCTGCCATTTATGAGTTCGAATATTTCAGTCAAGAAGATAAATATAATTGTGGTCGAGGTCAGCATACACTTCATTATATTGCACCTGTAAAATAGATTTAAAAGAAATATAAAAAATTAATAAACTAAAAAATACATGTTTTTCATTACCATTAGAAATAAACAATACATTACATATTGTAATTATAAGATACGAGTATGTTAACTTTTCTTATCCATATTCATTTTTATATTCTGGGAATTTAATTAAAATAACATCTTTTTAAATAATTCTGTATATAGTCTGTCATGCAGAAAGCAATATTTAAAATTAAATTATTATTTTTCTATCATGAAACAATCTGAAATGATGATGATATAGGTACTTGCGTTATTAAATTAAATTATTAGTTTGAAGTTCCACATGTACTATTTATGATTGACTGCATAAGTAGAATGCATTCGTATTCTACTAGCATTAGTTAACAATTATTTTTTTTAAAACATATGTTTGCTATACAGTGTGTTATTTAAAATATATAGGTGTAGGCATAATTTTTAAAGTATTGAATACAGGTAGCAAAAACAAAGGTACAATACAGCGCTTCAGAATGTAGATCAGGGGCCAACAAAAAACAGAAACAATGGATATAATGAAAAATTACAGCTTAAAGCCATTTAATGGCAAAAGAGAAATCATTTGCAATACCAGAAAATATACGATTTCTAAATAATAGGTACCTACTACTTAGAAATCGTATATTTTCTAGGATTGCAAACGATTCTCTATTGTGTTTGCAGCTAAAAGTATTTGAAACAATTTATTAAATTTTAAAACATCATTCGTTGGATATTTGCATAATTTTATTTACTAATACAATGCTGAATAACAATTAATCGTTATAAACAAATGACAAAATCTCTGAAAATGTTTATTTATCTACTCAACAATACAGAAAAATAGAATATTGCTTAATTTAACTTACAGAATACAGATTATTGCTAGAAGGAATTGAATCAAAATGGATCCTCTACTGAATGAAATCTTTCACTAACTGGACTCATGAGTTCAAAGTATTGCAATTTATATTTTAAATTGAAAATATAAAGAATTAATATTATGCATAATGAACATACGTCAATTAAAGTAATTTCAAATTCCGTAATAATAGTTTAAATAATTCATTTCTGTTACTCTGCGGCACTAACAATTTATTTTGATATACACTAATAATTACACTATATTTATAAATAATTACACTTGAAATTATTCGTGAATAAATTAACACTAAAATAGTAATAAATTTAACACAAAATATTATCTGTATCATTTAAACAACCTAATAGTAGTCAATTAAATTTAAAACGAGCCTTGTAATTGCCTTTATGATGCAGGAATTTAAAATAATTGGTGACATTTCATATTGAGGGACATGTTTTACATAAACTATCTAAAAGATGATAATCAATATGTTATAACAGATACTATAAAGAATTAAGTTTTTAAATTATTAAATAAAATGGCAAGAATTACTCATCACATTTCAGTATGTTCATAACATTGCTAGAGAATTTGGAATTCTAATTAGTAAAACTAAGTAGCAATATACAGCAAAAACAGAATTGTTAAAAGTTTTAGACAATAAAGCTATGTAAAAGAAAATATTTGGTATTTACCCAATATTAAAAAAATAGAAATATAAAGCCAAATGTACCCAGATTAAAGATCCCTAAATTGAGTAAATGTTTTTTTGGTTTTACTAACTAAAAATATAAATACATAGTTATTACCTATTCGATGACTAAAATCATGACACTTCATAATAATGTAGGGAATTTCTATTTTTCTTCATAATTGTTTGTTTTCGAATTTTATACGAATGAATTGTTTTTTTAGTATTTTTTAAAATTAAAAATGGTCAGTACAAATAATTTTGAGATTATAATTCTTAAACTAACATGCTTTCTTTATCACAGGTAAACGACTTTAAACCGACTTAATTTTCAAATTAGTTCCTATTTATTGGTTGAGGAAACAGTATCCCATGTTTCACTGTTACTCCTGCTGAGATCAGAAATAGCATTTATGTAAAGTAGAGACCTCCTAACGGCCAGCTAATATGTCAGACACGGAATTTCTGTCAAACAATTTGTGTCAGAAGTTTCTTAGTGTTTTACACAATTCTACGACTATTAGGTATGATGGAAGAATAAGGCGAAATGATATCAATAATTTTGTCAATGAATAATATATTGTAGTGTAAAAATATCATATACTGTAAAGAAAGGTAATGCTAGGGTTGACAAATATTTTAAATTGCAAAATAGGATTAATAAATAAAGGAACATGTAAATAAATGTAAGGTCTGTTCGTGTGTACAAATAACATTGTCTTGCAATGTAAAACGGAACTTGGGACATATGCATGACAGACAAAATACAATATTAAATCATGTTATACGTCTATCTGCTTCAAAGGAGTTGAATGTCAACCAGACAAAAAATAGTTGATTTGATATTTTTTATAAAGATATTGAACTTTAACAAAGTTGTAAGTGCTATGTGGGTCCGGTGTTTTATAAATGGCACGTATTTGCCAGTAATTACATATTTTTGTAGACAACATTTCCTATATTTATTTAAATAAGTAATATCTGCTAAATGCATTTATATAAAATTACCATAGACGAAGGATCTATCCTATGCTGATGAATCCTATAAGATTTTTTATTTATTAAAAATTACAACTGAATAATAACACACTTAACCTCTATTACAATACAAATAAAGTTAATTTTACAATCGAAAATCGATATTTAGATAAAATGCATGTACATATGAAAGTATGCATAATCATTACTCTATAAAAAAGCAGCAACGTGTTTTGAAATAACATTATTAGGAAACAAAACTAATATCATCCCCTACATGTTAGGAAAGGATATTTATTCTATTAAACCAATGACAGAAACATATTAGTATCTACACATAACGTTTATTTCATTGTTTTAGTTTAGCCAAAATAACAACAACAAAATCCAATAATATTATTGTCTTATGGGTTATCAATAATTTTTATCTATCTAAACTCAAAGTCTATTCTGATAGCAGTTTATTATTTTACTTAAATGTACCTTATCCTATATATAAAACAACTAGCATTAAGTACATAGGTGAATATTTTAGACAGTAATAGGATTGCAATAAGTTAATTAAACTACAAATATAACTATAATGAAACCGTTCATTACTGGTTGAAGAAGGTATGGTAAAATAGTCATAAAATGCCGAATATTTTATCTAAAAGTATCTTTGGCAACATCTGGTAATTTATCAAATTTTTAATCTATTCACTATAATTACATTTATAAGAAAAGAACAAACCGGCATTTCGCATCTCCACTCTAATTTATTATTATTGTAACTATTTAGTTGTTGCAGAAGAAAGCAGCACAATCAATAAATAAAGTTAATTCATAAAATGTTTGAAGAAAAATTATTATAAACCCATACCTATTTTTTTAATAAAAAAGATTTTATTATTATAGTGTTTACAGAATTCAAGTAAATAGCCGTCAGAATAGTATTTAATATTGATTTATTCAAAATTAAATTAAAAGGCTGATTTTAAAAGGATTTTATCTGACTCAAATATGCCATAGCTTTACCAACATTACAAATATACATTCACCATAAATCGAGTTACGTGTAGTCAATAATGCATAGCTATAGATTTCAACCTGATTAGATAGACAAGCCTAAGAATCCAAACATGATTTACAATATATTCATGTTCCAGCTTCAGTGTAGAACAGGCTACACTTGATTCGTATTTTTTAATTTCTATCTTTTGTTATAACAATAAATATTCTGGAACGAGTATATTATTTTAACAGTCGCCTTCGTTAAATATGTTTTATGGTTTGTACTTTTTGATAATAATTATTTCTTTACAATTTAAACTCTCTTCTGAAAATTATAGAAAAACATCACGTTTTTTATCAGGGCCAGGGACTAAATCAATGTGACTAAAATATAGCAACATCCAGGGCACCATCGTTCATTTTTTTAGAAATTAATGTTTGAGTCAAAGACTACATAAAATCATCCTGTTACTTTTTCTATTTTAAGCTACTACATCAAAGTGCACACACATACAGGGTGAATTTTAAGTAACGCCCGATTTTTAATAATAAAAGATTTATAGAATAAAACCTAAACATAGTACAATATAATATATAGTACAATATTCAGTCTATTAATACAGCAGAATCATGTCTTATGTTGTTCAAACTGCTCCCCATTACATCGGCACACATCTGAAGTCTGGTAGCTACGGAACGGCAGACCTTCTGACAAAGTTCTATGTCGATATTGCGAA
>JAUYWI010123526.1:0-34073 GCA_034780595.1 Parotoplana pacifica | reverse complement strand
AACGAGTACAATTTTACAATACATACTTGACCAAAATTGGAACGGTTAACAAGACTAATATATCTAATAAACGATCTAAATATAACACAGGTACTATAGCAAGTTTTGTTGTGATAATTTTACTTGTTGGCATAATTATCTGCTTGTCATATGCACAAAGCAGTGAACACCAATAACAAATAATAAATGACAATTTGAAATAAAAAGATTTTCGTTTCAAATTAAATTTATTTGACTTGTCATAGAATATGGAAAACATTGTGGTTAAAAACAAATAGTGATTTTTATAATTATATTGTTGTAACTTCTAAATATCTACATAAAATTTACATACTAAATCTATAATTTCACTATCATATGTATATCAAAATCAAAAGTTATGTTTATAGTCCAAATTTCATATCAACACTGACATACAAAATTAAACAAACACATATTACTCATAAAACAAAATATGGAAACGAATAGTTAAACTAAACAAAAGTGTAAAATCTATTCAAAAATATTTTTTCCCAAAGAAATAATTAAATAAAATTGCAATGTCAAATTGCAATCTATTTTTTCTGTGTTCATTTAGTACACAAATTATATTGAGATTATATTTTCTAAAAACTTGGCTTATTTGATTTTGTTCACAATTAGAAGGGGTAAAATAGCTTTGTGAAAAACCTAATTAATGCAGATAGATTCACTAAAGTCTTTGGGCTACGCCACAAATTTCAACTGGGAGTGGGGCAATCGAATGAAGGGCAGATAGTTTTATTATATTTAGCAATAAAGCATGAAAGTTAAAAATACAGTAAAAGTATAGGAAATGTTGAATTTACATTTTCTTAAATTTGGAGTGTGCTCTCATTTTTTGTTATAAAGTCATTCACAATCTATGTCAATGAGATATCCTCCAAAAACGATGTTTGTAAAAAAAGTTTTCAAACATCGCAGAGAACTAAATGAGCGTTCGCTTGTTGCATTTGTGGCTGGAACTGCTACAATTAGGAAAACTAGTTTCATAACTACGGATACAAGGAACTGTTGTGGAATATTGAGCGAACGGATATGAGTAGAATACTTTGAAGATTTGATAAATCATTTTCTTATTGAGTCTTCTTGTTTCTATAAGTATTTCTTAGTATACTAGGTTGTGGGAAAATCAATGATAATCAACATCATCTTTAAAAAACGACATTAAAGTTTCTAGTTCATCCGGAATCACTTCAAGTGAGTTTCACATTTGACCGTTCGGGGGGAGAAGTTCTTCGCATTTTGAATATCTATCAAAGTCACCATTATTTGAAAACGTTGCGTAGCGGGTAGAAAGAAAGGAGGGGGAAAGAAAAGGGGGAAGGGTAGAAAGAAAAGAGGAAGGGGAGGGAAGGGGAAAGAAGGAAAATGGGCAGGGGTAAAAAGAAAAGGATAGAAGTGGGGAGGAGGAGAATAATTGGTAGTAGGAAGGATTGAGGGCCTGTGAAGTTAAGCAATAAACAGTTAATTTATGCAAATACAAGGATTTAATCATATTCTTTACATGTAAATGTGTATGCTACACTATATAATGAACATTTATGCATTATGAAAAATATCTAGCATGTGTGTGGTTCTTTCTGAACAACATTTACCTAATTGGCTACTGTTCTTACCTACTCTTTTATTTACAAAAATGTATTGCTTATAGCACGAACATCCTCTTCCTTTTCAATGTAATCATCAGCAATTTGTTTTTCAACTGCTGACAATGATTTTTTGATGGAACTGGAGCCACTTCTATCATTCGAATCAGTTAACCAGTGTCCAAACTTCTCCCAAAACTTGGCATATGGATATGCATTGAAATTCTTTAATTGAGGATATTTATTCTTATTCGTAACAGAGCATCAATTGTTGCGGCAGAGAGTGATGACCTTATATCATACTTGATGTGCTTCAAAACTGAAAATTCTTTTCAGCATATGTGAAGAAGAAATTGGAATGATTAGTATGGTCCGTATAATATATTGCAATTCCTCTGTCTATGGCAAGGTTTTAGTAGCAAAAAACGTTGACCAAAACTTTGTTGAAAAGGCTCTTTGGTACAACTGGAAATCAGGGTTGTCAATAATAGCACTCAAAAGATTTGTCCAGTCATTCATGATAGTAGTAGAAATATTTGAATTGTATCCTAAAATTGTCTTAAATAAACTATGAAACTCTTTTACATAGTATGTTTCGCAGTCAAATCTATTCTTTGGTAAATGTGTGGGTACAAATGTTTTATAGACCTCAAACTCTTCAATTGAAAATTTCCAATAATTTGTCAACAACCATTACGCCACAAACAGTGTCCATATGTGGAATGTCACTTTTTTAAAATAGATTCTCATAGGTAATTGTCTTAACATAAAAGTCATTAGCATTGTAAAAATCATTCCACGACCGACATTTATAAACCACAGGTTGTGAATCATCTTCACAATATGCATTACCAAAAAGTGTTGATTCATGTAATCCATTTGTGTAAATTACTTTCCATATTGCTTTTTGGTTTTAGTGCGCAAACTTTACATCTTCGGATGAAATTCTCAACATCAAGGTCCATGCCGGGCCACCATACATTCCTCTTCAAATGGAGTATAGTCATTGACATGCCAAAGTGAATTTTAGGTGCAACCTCAATAATTCTGTCTCTAAGTATGGGTGGGATAACAGGTCGTGTACCTAACATGACAACATTATTTTCATTGACAAAGAACTACAAATAAGGAGCAGTAAATTATTAGAACGTTTGAACAAACGAAATGTTTTTGTCAATTGGGACAAGTCGGTTCGTTGTACAAACTCAATAACTTTTCTTGGACAAGTCATATCAAGTGAAGGTGTCAAACCTGATCTAAACATTGCAATACCGAAGACAAAAAAGGAGGTAGAAAGTTTCATTGGTCTAATAAATTTTTACAGTACGAAAATTCAAAATTTTGCAATGATTTGTCAACCAATCAATTTATTACGTAAGAATGGAACTCCGTTTTACTGAGGCAAGGAACAGCAAGAACGTGTGTTAAATTGAAACAGTTATTATCTAACGATCCAATTGTGAGACCATACTCAGTGAAAAATGAATTAACATTCACTGGTGATGCATCTGAAATTGCAATTGGTGATAATAATCACAAGATAATCATCCCGGCATGTACATATCACGAAACTTTACCAAAGCCGAGTGTAATTAATTACGCTGTATTGGAAAGAGAAGCCCTAGCCATAATTTGGGTAGTAAAACGAGCGGAAAAATCTTCTTGGAAGAAAATTCAATATCAAAACTGATCACCGAGCTCTTGAATATATATTTTAACCTGACAAATGTCTTCCAAAACACACCAGCACAAGAATACAACGATGGGCAATCATAATGATGGGATATGATTATGATATAGTTTATGTTACAGGCGAAAGCATTCCTTATGTCGATGCTCTGAGTCGATTGCAGTTTATGGATAAAGAAAAAGAAATAAGAGAAACTGTCAGCGAAGGAGTTTTCTGGAATGATGATTGTGGAATAACTTGGAAGGAATTAATTCAAGAAACAATGGTTGATCGCCTACAACGTGGTATTAGTAATCGTATTAGAACAGGTAATTGGAGAAATTACTCTCCAGCTGAATCTTCTTATAAAAGAAACCAACAATTTTGTGTCATGTTAAGTACACGACCTGTTATCCCACCCATACTTATTGAGTTTGAATATCAAATTCACTTTGGCAAGTCAATGACTAAACTCCATTTGGAGAGAAATGTATGGTGGCCCTTCATGGACCTTGATGTTGAGAATTCCATCCGAAGATCTAAAGTATGCGCACTAAAACCAAAAAGCAATATGGAAAGTAATTTACACAAGTGGGAAGTAGCCACAAAACCATTTGAAAGAGTTCATATGGATTGGGCCCACATAACTAACATTGGTAACATTCTGATCTTAGTTGATGCCATGACAGGATGGCCTGAAGCAATAATATGCAAAGACCGTAATACTAGTACAGTGAAAAGAGTGTTGCAGAGTATATTCTCAAGATTTGGTGTGCCTAATACCATTGTTATGGATAATGCCAAAGAATTTTTATCCGTTGAAATAATAGAATGGTTCCGAAAATTTGGAACTAATCCGATACAAACACCTCAATACCATGCCAGCTCAAATGATTTAGTTGAAAGAATGGTGCAAACCATCAAAAGAGCACTAAATCTTTGGTAATATGAAAAGGGGGATATTAATACTTATTTGCAAAAAGTACTGTTGACATATCGAACTTCAAGGATGTGCAGTGACAGAAAAGGAACTCCTGCAACACTCATGTTCGGTAGAAACATTCGACATCTATTGATTAGTTTTAAATCAACCAAACTCATATACACAGCAAAGCCCCGAGAAAAACCTGAACCATGTGAATTTGTCGTCCAAAATTCAGAAAGGACGGCATATGTAGACTACAACGGAACTGCTAGATTAGCGCATCTCGATCAATTACGTGAGTATCAAGAAAGCGAGGAAGACAAAATAAACAAACAAAAAGAAACGAATGAAGAGAACATGCTTTTAGTGCAACCAACACGAAAAAGAGAAAAACCTAATTGGGGAATGAATATCAAAACAAATAATAGTATGGAGAGGGCATGTCGTATATTATATTTATCGACCTTCTATATCTAACAATAGATGTAAATATTTGAAATTTAAAATAATAAGAGAAAATAAACATAAATGAATAAATATTATGAAATAGAAAACGTTTTGTTCTGACTTTACAATATTAACAAACAATCCTCAAAACATGATAATGAATCTCTGAAATACGTCTCCTTAGATATTCATAACAATTTTAACTAAACTGAATAATTAAATATTTTCTGTTATTGTATAACCAAATACAGTTGAACTGTTTTCAAGCAAAAGAATTCTTTTTTGTGACTAGCAACACGGATATACCTAGCTGTTGTCTATGATAACAAACCACCAAACACAAGAGTATCATCAATTAACAGAATAGATGCTTTGGGTAAGCAAGAATGCAGGTACCTTACCTCCCTAGTCTCGAACTAAAAAGTTGAATATTTGATCGTTTCGCAACGTTGCTCATAAAGCGGAACCACGCTGAGTAAGGCTACTGACGAAAAGATACAGTCAACAAATGAGGAAGATAAGTTACAATAGGGTTTTTAAAATAGACACAAAAACAGCTTAATGGCCAGATTGCCAACAAACCAAAGAATTTTTTTTAAATTAATGTTTTTAGTTTAAAATATGAACATAAAAAATATAAGCTATAGTTATATAATCTGAAAATGATTTAAGAATTTATAATTGTCTCCATAACTAAATTTTAAAGTCACAAAAATTAAAATTTTGCGGAAAAATTTTATGGATAAAATTTATCTAGTTGTAGTAAAAATAATATTTTAGAGGAATAAATGGTGACAGGTTTTATTTTTATAACCAACAATTTAATAACAAATTTTTAAAAATTATGTAGAATATATCAGCCAGGCATAACCCCAGCCTGAGCAATATAACATTTTGTATATTTCATATCAAATTATAAAAGAAAGGAAAAATCGGTATAGTAGCATAAGAAGAGAGAAAATAGAAGATATTCAGAAAAAAATATTCAAAAAAAGCCTGTTTTTTATTCTATGATTCTAATACAGTCCCACATGACCTTCTATTTTGTTAAAAATATTTTGGTGGGCTTATGTATACTGGAATATGAGAAAAGTAAGATCCAAGTTGTTAAAAGAGCCATGTTTATCCTACAACTGCACAATATTGCAGATGGTTTATCTAGTCTGGAAGGTATTAGTCATTTTTAATTAATTCTTTTAATAATTATAATAACTTTTCACTTTGTAAAGGTATTTAAAAAGTTCACTAAATATAGACGTAATTTATATTTTTCCTTAAAAAAATAAATTTCATAAGTTATCTAATAAAAGCATCTACATTTATGATGTAGACTGTACACGAGTTTGGTATTTAAACTATAATCAATGATGTCAACATATTTGTATATTCCCATAACAATATTATAAATTATTAAGCTAAAAATGTTTGCCAAAAACATTTCAACATGTTATAACGTCATCTTCGTTCAACATTTTTTTAAAGAATCAATAAAAAATCAGAAACAAGACTTAACAAAATTATTTTACGTGTACAGATACAATTTTACAATTAGATGGTGAGATGAGGGTGTAACTCCAATTTCAATTAGGCCATCTGTCGGTAAGTCTACAGTTGAAATAATTTGGTTTACCTTTAATTTTAATTACTTAATATTTAAATTTAATGTCCCTAATTTTTATTTTATTATGATTATGTTTCAAAAGAATGGCTGAAAATTTAATGTTATTATTTTAATTATTAGCAAATTAACAATAGTATAGGCAGTTAATTGAATTCAATATATAATTTATAGTTTACTATTTTAAAAGTCAGAATGTAATTTCCGGCATTAGCTGATAAACCAAATCAAAATCAATATCATGATCTGTCTGATTAAGATATAATTTCGTGAAGCGTTTAATCTATTCGGACATGACAAAAAATTTGAATTCCACAAGATCCAAAGTATTTAATAAAATCGATTTTAATTCTTCTTTATCAATACATACAAACAAATCGTCAATACTACAAACGTCGAATACAACTGTAATACCAGTAGTTAGAATATGTTAGATGAAGTTATAACAGAATTACATTTTTTAGAACCTTTCACCTTGTAAACAAACCTTTTATATGAACTCTTTATGAATTTTGTATATGATCAGCTATCAGAATTATGAACAACAGACTAGTGGTTGAAGAATAAACACTGAAATGTAATATGCCTAAATAGGTTATTTGACATCCAAATATGTACGTCGAATAATTAGCAGACCACTTACCTTCCAAAATTACCCAGTTGATATTCGATGAATTCAATATGAACCATTTCGCCCGACTTTCCTTGAAAGTCATGGATGACTTCTTTGCTTGTAAGATACCCATTGGGATAATTATTGGAACGGAATATACCCGTTTTGATTTTCTTGGATTGGTAATCTTTAGTAATTGTAACAGGGGCCTCAACTGGCGGATAAACCTCTGGTTCTGAATAAAAGAAAAGTAAAATTACAAACATTTATAACACTAAGTGAAAAGATATAATTTTCTATTTTTATACAAAACGATGTAAATAATTTTATCGCTAACTTTATATTTATTGATATGATTAACCTTTTATTAGATAAATGTTGTTTCAAATAGGCCGCGAAGAAAGGGGGTGGGGCATGGCCCCTCCCCCCTTAGATTTCATACTCCCTGTGGATGGATTGGGCTGAAATTTAGATTCATCAAGAGAAACTTTTATAAACTTTTATAAGGGGGCGAGCTACGGGCCGATGACATCATCTGGTCCAAAATTAAAGTTTGTCCATTAAACACTGAGTAACATGAATTCAAAAATAGATTTGAAAAAAATATTTACTATCAAATTCTGGGCATTTCTAGTGATTTTGAAATGATTTTATCCCCAAGAATTGAATTTGCCGGACCTCAATTTCTAACTTTAGATAAAGCTATAGATTTTATTTACTTGGTACAACTAATTAGATAAAGAACAGATATGCCAAATGTAATAAAAGCATTTCAATGAACTATTCATATTTTTGCAGAAAATTCAATTGTCTACTATTCCTATCTAAATATTTCAAATAATTTTTTTACAGTTGTTAATAACTACAACATAATCAGCTTGAATCAAAAAGAATATTCAATAGATTTTTGTCAAAGCCAAAAATAAAAATAGTGTTAATTGAACTAATATTTAAATTTAAATCGGTGTTCATCTTGCACAAGTACTCATTTTAATTGTACACAATGAGCAAATATATATATATATAGTTGGATGTAATTCACAGAGACAACACAATAATGTCATAATAACAACGGATAAAATATCAAACAGATTTTTAATTTTTGCCAAACAAGCAGATCAAATCAGAATGGGTAATCTAACTAAACGACAGACTGTGCATAAGATCCAAATTGATATTTGATTACAAACAATAGAACAAGTATTCCAGTGTACTCTAAAACTTAAAAACTATCATATATACCTACCTACTTGGCTACCCATAAAATAATTGCTTTGGTTTTTCATTAGATTCTTGAAAAATGTTTATTTTGTTTACAGCAATAAAAATATCTTATCTATACATAAGTTTAGGAGAAAATGACATTGTCATAAAATGTCTAAAAATGAATATACATAGTTACTTAATTTTAAATTACTTTTGCACATGTAATGATGATGATGATCATTTGACCCCTCAAATTTTAACAGCCCCAACTGGAAATCAAACCCAGTATGGAGTTGCCAGTGCTCCTTCCGATTCTTATTTCTTAAGCTATCATTGAGATTACTACAGCGAAACATCATCATCGCGAAATTACTCTTTGCCCGGAGATTAAATTTATCTAATTTCATCAACATAGTACATACTTCTATTTTATTTGTGAAAATAATATTTTCTATGGTATTATTTTTTTAATGGATGTACTAAGATTCTTTGGATGTAGAAAAAATATTTTGTTTCAACAAGTCTATGCAACAAAAATATAAGAAAATAATCATCATTCTGTAGTTGGAATAGACACGTGTATACACTGATCAATTAAATGTGTAAAATTCTTTTAATTACTTTTAAAATCTCAGTCGATAAAACTAAAGAAAATAATTTCGCGCTGGTGATATTTCGCTGTGGTGATGAAATCGAACTCTTTTGGGATTTCATCCTACCCTATTGTACCTTCGCTCTTGTGATATTTCGCTGTAACGATGCACCTCCAACCACACAAGTAAAAGCCTGCTAAAACCTCAACTACACTGCCTTCCTCCCGTATTCAAGTACATTTCTAAATATACAGTTACAAATAGTATCTTCTAGTATTCACAACCTACAAAATGAAAAGTTTCAATATTTTCTCTTTCTCTTGCTCCCATCTACATGTGATATTGCGATCAAGATATTTAGGATCCACAGACTAAACTGGAGAACACAAACATTGGTGTTCGTATGAGGTACCTATAGACTTCTCAGTTTCACTTTTTGTATTGTTGTGTTAATAAATGTTCATCAAACTGCAATTAAAGTTCATTTATCAGGTTAAAATTGATTTTAATTGCTATAAAACTACCTTATTTTATACAGAAATATTGTTGATTACAACAATGGGTCATAGATGCATATTTCAGATAAAATATTAATTTCCATTAAATAGTTCATTACATCACGAACCAAAGAACTTGCTAGTTTTCAACATTGAATTATATAAGGCTATCTTTACAATATAATGAGGTTAGATTATAGTAAATAGGTACATCAAATTGGAGCCTAAAATAATTAACAAAAAGTTTCTTCTGAGTAACAATAGGTAACTTGTGATGTCATTGCATTGGTAACAATGTACCAAATGGCAAAATGTTTATTGGATTCTGGTAGTCGGTATGATTAACGTATATTGACATTTTCCTTCATTTAGCTACCCCAAATTACTGGAATATAATATGTACCTGGAAAGCAATAATATACAATTATACATACCAACCTATTAAATACACATACATAATTTATCTATCTACATCCATCCCAACTTAAAAAAAAGAAACAAAAAGATTAAAAAATACATGGCGCCATTTACTCCCGAGCAATTTCTATCTGGAAAATTGACGTAAACTAAACGAAGATTAAAGCAAAAGATGAGCTTAAGTTGTCACTCCGTTATAACAAAACATTAATTTCCTGTCCCTGTGTAGAGCCAAACATGAATCTAATCGGGTTTATGTATTGTACACAAAGTTTGACTTGAACATCTGATTTAATTTAATTGTATTCTTTTTAAATGCAGTTGCAAAAAAGTTATTCAATATTGTGATGTACCTATGTAGAACTTTGAAAGTCTGCTCTGTTTGTAAATATTTATTATCTGTTTTTTCGTTGAAAATTATGATCTGATACCCTCCTATCTTATTTTTCAAACAAGTACACCATTTTGTAACGTCCGTCCGTTAGGATTCTTATCACACCCGAAAATTAAGTTAAACCTGGTTAGATATACATCCAACTCCACCATTCTGCTTTTAAAGTGGTACATCATGCATACCGTAGTCCCTTCTACATATTTAATAAAAGATACATAAAATTACTAGCACATTATGTAGTAGGTTGATTTGAACAAAAGATGTATTGGATGCCAATACCAAAATGGTCATGATCGACTTGTCTATTTGACCACAAATTTATTGATCATCTTCATATGATTGATGTCATACAACGATCAGACCGTTTCAATGCATCTATTTCTACACATCACTTACTTAATGCGTAATATTTGAAAATTTAAACATTTTAAAAATATTTTTCCACAAATATAACAGTTAAACGAGGAATCACAATCTAATCAAATTAAATATCTATGCCAGTATTAATTATTAATACTATTATGTATAAAATTGATTCAAATCTTTGTATGAAATGCTTCATGCTATAATATGGCCAAATTGGTAATGACAATAAGATCGTAGACAATTGATAATTATTTCCTATCAGCGACACACTACTTAAAATCTTTAAAAGTTGGAAACTTTTTCTAATTATTACCACATTCTATTGTTAACAAATACAATGTCAGTCAACATAAAAGAACTACTCAATGTTTTTCAGAAATTTGTTCAAGACGTTGTACAATTTTCATATGAAAATTACAAAAGGCGAACTAATTGAATGAAGCTATGTACTTTCTTTTTAAACTAATGCCAAACTTTGTATAAAATTTAGGGTTTTGTCTGCGTATACATATACTATTAGGTACCTATATTTAATTAGTCAAATAACGATCAGAAGAAACAAAAATCAATGGGACAAACTTTATTTTTAACCTTATTATGTCACTGGAAACCTTATAAAGTTAATTTTACCAAACTTTAAAAAATAATATTTGCATATGTATTCTGACATAGTTTTTCTATATGGCGCTTTATGAAAATACATATTAATATTAGTTTAACCGATGAATTAAGGTTTAAGAAAATCTTAATCATTGGTAGCTATTGTACTTTGCAAACTTTAGTGTTCATCATTTTACAAAAGGTAATTCCAGAATTTTACAATTTAGTAACACGAAAATAAAATATTATATAAGGACCACCTTATTACATATATTTTTTAAATTTAAACTGTTTGATGTTAATTTACCAGTCACTATATTAGATATTTCTTAATAAAAACGATGATGTAAGTTTTTCCTGTAGCTCCAAGATACGGCACAAAATTATTTTTATTTCTCCAGAAGTGCCTATAAATAATGCCATATTAATAATCATGATATGATTCATGAAATATAATTACGTTCTCAAAATTTTATATGAATAAGTAAGTAACATAAATATAAATAATCACAAAATCTAATTATTGATTGCCCTATTGTAATATGTGACAAGAAGACATGTAATATTTTAAAAAGCTAGGTACCTACCTAATACTTACCATGAATGTTTAACAATTTCACTTATAAAATGAGATAACTTGGATAATATTACTCATATAAAATAATAAACAATTACCTCAAGCAAAAATGAAATTTTATAAAATTTATTGATTACTTACAAACTAACTAAATATTACGTTTTTCAAAAAATATTTAAAACTTTTAATAATACAAATCTTTTAGTTGTTCTAGGCTGGCCTTACCCCCTCCATAAGCGCCATCACCTCTTATATCAGTTTCTAAATATGGAGTGGGGTCGAGAGAATGCTTGGACACAAATTCGAAGACGGCGTGAAAACCTTGGGCCTCGTTCTTGGTATCTGACTGGAAGACAATGACCATCTGAGGGCCGTGCGAGACGACTTGAGACCTCGTAGATGATGTGTCACATATATAGGCCAACTTAGCACCGTTCCGTGTTAGCCCTTCGTGAGCCGTGATCACGTCATTGCCCGATTCCCTTGGATTGCACCTGATCAATAAACATGTCGAAAATATTTGTAATGTAAAAATTACTGTAACCCCTGGATACATAAGAGAACGTAACTTCAACTTTTAACAAAATTAATTTTTTAACTGGTATTGATAGAAAACCAAATGTTAAGTTATTTAGTAATATCTATAAAAATATTATTTTAAATTTTTTTTTATTAAATTAGAGTTTAGAGAAACACTATTTAATTTTGACTATGCAGCAACAAACTAATGTAATTTGAGAGCAAAAACTAACAGAAACGTTTCTGTTAAAATTATACAATTCAGCTGTAGGAAACAACAATTAAAATTAATAAGCTATTCGCAGTATTACATTTATTAGCAGAAATCTTTTACTAAATTGTTGTTTCATTAGTTACAAGAACGTGTTTCTTTTTAGAATGGTACGGTTTTGCTAGAGCATCATTGCAGAATCAAGTAAATTTATCTTTCCAATTAGATACATATTTTTTAAACAAAAATATGAATTTTACAAATTAAAAATTCTACATGTAGCAGCTATCACACAGTTTATAAGAATTGAATGAAAAATATAGAAAAAATGTTTTCTCATTTCAGAGTGTTTTTAAAACAAAAAAAGGTTCTTTAATTACTAATATTTACTTGACGTACATAGTAGGTATATAATTTGTCTTAAAGCATAATTTTCTTTTGCAAAAAAACACTTTGCTTCAAAATGTTCTTTTCCAAGTATGTATATTTAAAAAAATATAAAAATCTATTTGTATGGTAGCTTTTCTACGTAGAATTATAAATATCATTTTTATCAAAGAAATTTATAATTACACCTGATTTATGTACATTCCATCAGTGTGCTTCACAAAATGAATATTATGGGAATATATGTATATTTGCAATAATTATAAAATTTAAATTAATGGCTATAGAAATTTTACTAGAATAAGTATTTTTATTTCCTAAGCAGTTGATTCCGTCGGATGAATAAATCAAAACAGTTTAATAAACTGATCCGTTAGGAAAAGTTAAGAGTAAAAACTTTGTAAATCTCACGTATTATGTTGAAAGTTCAAGTTGAAAATTTATGTTGAAAATTTAAGTTTCGTAATTGTTTTGCTAAACGGCAATTCAACATTAGAAATATCATAAGATACATATAAGTATAATATAGTAGGTATCTGTTGTTGTTGTTGTTGTTGTTGCACCGCTCTGACCCTTAAGGGCGGAGGCGTCTTTCGACTCGGGCGATGAAATCTTGGCGGCTTCTGTGTTCTCAAGAAAGTTAGCATCTGCATTTACTCCTGTTGTGTTAGCGCTGGAGTTATTGAGGGTATTGCAATCGAGTACGAGGTGTTTGATGCTGTCTGAGGCCATCTGAAATTTTTCACATAATACAACTTCTCAGTCTATAGAGTTACAGCCTTTGCAGGTTGTGGATGGTGTTGCTCCAATTCTATGTCCATACTGTTTGGCCAGGGGACATTGTCCAGTTCTTAGTTGGTGAATCTCTACCGCTAGATGTCTTTCTAACTTGTCACATTTTACTGTCCGTTTCCTTCTAGATACCTTTGAATACAACCCTCTCTGAAATTATACATCAATCTCACTGTTTTGTCTTTTGATGGAGCAGCTTTTATTCTCTTCATTTCTGCTGGTGCCGTCTTGGGCGATTCTATGGAATATTTCATTTTCTGTGATGTTACAGTGTACAGGGACCCACTAAAATACACTCTTGTTTTCTCCCCAAGTCTGTGTAGTCCTTCCCAGCTGTTTCTTCTTCTTTCTAGTCTTTGTAGTGAACTTCTATAGTTTGACAAGTGTTGTATTGTTTTGTTTACCAAGTTCTGTTTATCTACCAATTTGTTAAGTTTGTTCAGGGCGATCACGATGGCCTTCATTTTGGTGTCAAAGTTACTACATAATTTTCCAGCTGGTTTGCTGATATTAATCATTTCTTTATCGTCTCGCTACCTCCGATCATAAGGCCTTCAATAACCGATCCATCCGTTCATACAATTCTTCTAGATATTTGTATTCTCTTTAATTTTTAGTTTCTTCTGGTTCAGATTTTTTGATGTTATCAAGATTGGTAGCTACTGTGATTTCCGCTTTACTTTCCCATGTTAGTCTGTGTAGGACAGGTCTCCATTTGTGTTTAATTGCTAGCCTATTGGTAGTCTCTAGATCAACAGTTATCCAGATTTTTGTACTTTTTTGTCCGGTTTTAGCCATATCTTTTACATACACATTCCCTCAAAGGATCGCTCTCTTGCCTTCTACGCGTCTTTTCATGTAACTTTAATGATTGCTTTATCCTCCGCTATGTGTTTATAGGTGGGAGTCTTGCTTCTGCTGAAAGAGCTTCTCTTGTTGTTGTCTTAGTGCATCCTGTGATCGTTCTTACAACTTTGTTTATTTCAGTTTCAAATTGTTTTGATGCCGTCATCCATGCTGCTCCGGCGTGTTCATCTGCACTGATAACGTAACCTTTTCCTACCGCTCTGATGTTGCCCTCCTTTAGGCCCCTTGCTCTAATGCCCATTTTTTTTCTTTAACTGATTTACTTGTTCGGAAAATTGAAGTTTTCGACCTAGAGTGGCAGCCCCTCAGTTTGATGTGCTTTGATGTCTATTTTGTGTCTTTCGATTCTGAAGTTAAGATCCTTTTGGGCATCTTTGTCTCATTGTGATAAGACCATCATTTGAGTTTTTCTCCTGCGACTATCATTTTACACTTATCTGCCGATTTTGTGAAGGTATCTGCTGCTTCTGTTGCCTTGCTTACTGCTGTTTCTATTTATCTACTCATATATGTATATAAGTTAACATCTCTTTTCGGAGTTCTGCTGCCAGGTCTGTTGTCCAAAGAAGGAACACTTTATGTAAGACAATTTATCTACATATATGCATGGTTAAGGTTGTGTAATTTATGGTATGTGCTTCACGAATCTGAAAATGCTATATCTCTCGTAGATCGTAAAAATGGTTAGTGCAAATACAAGTCAAGAAATCCCTATGGAGCTTTCATGTACAGAAAAAAAGAACCATAGAAATCGAGCTCAAATTAGTAGAATACAAAGTTATAACTGAGTTTGATGTATTTGGAAATAAGTATGAATGAATATACCCACCGATTACTAAACGGTCTCAGAATTATTTTGAGAAAAGTGACCTTCACTCGTTCCCCAGGCTTGCCATAAAATCGATAATTACATTTTGTTGAAGGAGGATAGTTCTTAGTATATCTAAAGGAAAAGAAGCGACCCGATTTGCCCTCTGCACTTCTAAAACTTCGATCACATTCTGTGCCGTGGTCAAGAGTGCCATCACTCGCGTAGTTATCTAAAATGTCAAGATGATGCCAATGAGTGTGTTAAATATAGGTTTGAGTTACCTACTATAAAAGAAATTAAACAAATAAAGATCTATAAATATTCTTTCTTATTTGAATGCCAAAATATATTTGGACTTTTGTTATCACTTCCCAAAAATGGCTCCCATAGATAGGTCTGACTTTCTTTACTTCAATACTTTCTTCCAATACTAGAACATATCTTGCTCTCTTTCTACATATCGACCGTGTTTTGCAAAACCAGCCATTTCAAAGTATGTGTGTTTTACTGGTGTAGCATATACTTTTATATTTTCAATAGGACTTAAGTTCAATATAAGAATGTAATCAAAAAGGAAATGTACTTTGTAAAGTTATATTACAAATGGTTACACTATAATACTATTTCCCAAAATTAATCATTTTTAAAATACGTTGTTTTGCCTTAGCACCAGTAATTCGATAATTGGTCCTTCAAACATCACCATCGAACGACTGAGTCATTCCCAATCTTCACTTTCCTGCCTTGTCGATAGTTTACCTTGACAATGGATGGCCTATTTGCTTTCTTCTCTACTTCTGGATCCAGTTTTTTTTAAATAAAAACATATATTAACGATAACTAATTAAGAGTTGCCCAAAAAAGGTAGTATATAAAGGTAGTATATATAAAGCTGGCATATACCGGAAAGGGTCGGTAGTAAATTTCATACCATTTTCGGAACCCTGTTTATTCGGTAAGCACTTATGCTTTAAAATTAGCCTGCCGGCTTAAAAAATCAAATGCACTAGCAACTTGTTCAGTGGTTTGCCCTTGCTGAGTTACATTTCATGTAATAGAGAAAATCAATTTATTTATTTTAAGTCAGTTTAGCCGGACAGAGATGGTTATCGATATTATTTTAATGGTTGGATCAACTAATTTTCTTGAAGAAAGTTTAATAAATCTATAAAAAAGCGGCATACGATTTCAAAAAGCGGGCGTTCACTTTTTAAAATATGCTCAGATTTGCAGTTTCCTTTTATTCTAATAGGAAATCCTTTGTGACGCAAATAGAATAAGAAATACATAACACAATATGGTTAGATCATTCAGCAATAAATAGCGAATTATATAAAGAGTGTAGGGATGTATATAATTATAATTATATACCACGCCACTAAAAAAAGACACTCTTAAATAATAAGGATAGGCACATACCATATCCCTAAATAAAGATGATTATTTTTTTAAAGTGATAACTTTTTAAATAAATGGAAAATATCTCATTTTTATGATTAGATCGTTAAATCCGATTATTTTAATTACTTTTTAAAAGTTATAATTTTACTTTTGTTTTTCACGAATAACTACCTACCTACGTGACAAAGTCAAAATCTGACGATTTGTCCATCAACCTAATCGCACATGTTGATTAGATTGTCACATCATTCAAGTGTAAGAAGTGGGCGACTTCATTTTCACTTCTTTGACTACTCACTTGTATTATCTTTAGTTTCTAAGATCTACCTAGTAGACAAACGTATACATTAAGTTTAATTGTTCTTTTCTTAATAATTTAATCTAAGTAGAAAGTTTTTAAGAAAAAATAAATTGTATCAAATTATTTGACACAAATAGTATCATTATGGCAGAGACAAAACTGAATTTTGAACAAATTCCTATACGCAGAATAGAAGATAAGAATCAGAGATTACAGTTAGTAATCGTATTGATTTTATTTAAATTAGATAATTATGTATTGGTAGCATAAAAATTAAAACAGTTACAAAATAATAGTTTTGAATATCCTAATATAAATTTAAATGTAGATTTTGGTATTTTGGTAATCCATGTGTAAATTTGAAATGAGTCAAATATTCTTGGCATGATGAAAAATCCATTGAATAGGTATTGAAAATACTAATAAACTTAAAAACATCGATATTACATTTCGTTTTCTTGGGTTACTAAAATGAATGGGATAAAATAGCACAGATGAAAATTATTTTTATACAAACAATACTTGTAATGGCTCGACTTTATAAATATTTAATATTATAATAACGACAAAAATATAAGAGGACTATTTTTGTAATTTTATTATTCAGTCTTAGAATGTTCCAAGTACAACTTACATATTAAATTATGCATAACTTGCTTAGAATAGTCTATTCATAATATATTATGTAGAAATACTCAACAGGTTATTTTTGAAATACAGTGTAAAAAGTTTACAAAACAATTATTACATTTATACAACCCTGACCAGCAAAACCTAATGTACGGAAATGCATCCATGGCTTGTTCTGCTGGTCACTAAGATGTCTTAAAAGGAAAAACGTCCTTTGATCTTCTCTGCAGAAGATAACCTAGGTCATCCACTTCCTCGTAATATCTGTTTTCTACATGGGTTCTGATAAACAGGGGGAGGTGGAGGGAAATTCGATATCAAAGCAGCCTTAATGCGCATTGTATCGTATCTTTTTAGTTCAAAAAATATCTTTCTTCAGTAAAATGTACCTAAGATGCTTAGATAGAGATTAAGAAGTTGTGTGGCATTTATAATTATAAGTAAATATTATTTTGAAGTTTTTTTTGCTTCCGTTGGTTATTTATTTATTGTTTGCTTTGTAGATATTATTAGTAAAATTGAACGTTCTTAACCAGTATTTCATGGCATGGGAAGTTTAGCAAACCCTTGTAATAAGAGGAAGCATTCATTTTTTGGAGAGTTAAATACTATTGCTTAGAAATATAGAAATCGGTCAGTCATTTTTGTTAGAAGAATGAATGGTTAAATATACAACAAAATATAGTAATTTTTCATTAGACTAGTCAACAAAATAGTCTTTTTAGAATAGTCATTTGTTGAAAGATAACAATATAGTCATTTTTAGAATGAGTATTTGTTAGAAAACACTAAAATATAGTCATTTGTTAAAAGATAACAATATAGTCATTTTTAGAATGAGTATTTGTTAGAAAACACTAAAATATAGTCATTATTTAGAACAGTCAATTATAATAAAACATCAAAATAGAAAGAAAAATTAATGAAAAATTAAAATGTATATAGATGTTCTGTAGAAGCGTTTTGTTTTGCAACTTCTTCAGGTAAAAATAAAACCAAGTCATAGTTACCATTATATACCTATCTACTTTAGCACAAATGCCTAGTGTTGATGCAGTCTTCCAATTAGTTTATATCACATTTACATTCTTATAAGGAATAAGCATTTGTTAGAAAACAGCAAAAAATAGTCAATTATTAGTATCTATATTTACCATAAAACATCAAAACATGCATTCTTAGAATAGTCAATTGTTATAAAACTTCAAAATAGTCTTTTAAAATTATGAATTGTTGAAGACAACAAAATAGTCAATTGTTAGAAAATAACTAAATACATTTTTAGGCTAAATGTGCACTTGTAGTATATGAATCCATCAATTGACCATTCAAAAATTCCCTGACTGAATTGTAAATAGTGAAACGCTTAAAATAAAAAAAATGCTTTCTTACTATAAAGATATAAATCGATGCTCATTTCTTTATAATTTCGTATTCACTACAATTGGAATTTTAGTAGTACCTACCAAGGTATTGATCTTTGGCAGCTAATCTTTTCAAATCATAGTTTCATTTTCAATTAACTTACTTTTCCTGGGTCAAAATAATATTATCGTGTTTGTTACTCTGTGTATATCCATTTAAACATTGGCGCAAAGTCGCTTTGTAGTTTTAAAAGGACAAACTGACCGAAATAGATGATTTCCTGTTGTTTGTGATTGCAAAAAAGACTATTTTTCTTTGTAGTTAGTATGATACTAAACTAATGTGTTTTATAAAAATTTATTTGTAAGGTGTTTTGATCGTAATCAAACTAAGAGTTAATTTTAAAATGTAGATATTGTATTAAAATGCTTAATATCTCTGTAGTCAGTCCCAAAATAAAAATTCTGAAATTTAGGGGAAATACACTTATTCTATGTATTTAAAAAGTTTAGTAAAATTTCAAACTATGGGTTCATGAATAAACCTTAAAAATGAAATAAATATGTATGATTTGAAGTAATAAATCAACTGCATATTATTGCATAGCATAACAGTGAATTGTAATTAGAAGTGAAATTTTTCATAAATATTCCATAATTCTGATGGTTATAATGTTCCCGCCTAGATTATAAATAATGATTCTGATATCATAAGAGAATAGGTGGAGATTGCTAGTGTTTCACGGGCATCTACCTATTTTTTATATATAAGAATGAAATGAAATTGATCGTGAAACCACTATGAAATGTGAAACATAGTGTCATTTACATATGTAACAGTCAAAAAATTCAGTTTAGGTGGACACTTATTCCAAGCCAACCAAACACTGATATTGGTTCACTCATTGACCAGCAACCAGAAAAATAAGGCATTTTTTCGATGTAAATTCTAATCGAAAATCTCAAATTTGAGCAGTTTTATACCAGATTTGAAATCGATAAAATTATATATGAAATGGAACTCATTTTGAACAACCTAGGCTGCTGGAATGTAAGAAAACAAATCTGTTAGCTCCGATTTAACTAAAAGGTAATATATAGAAATTCATAATTATTTCGTAATCAAGAAAAAACATATTATTAAGAGTTAATTACACCATCATGGATAAATATACGATGGACAAGTTTAAGTGTTTACGGAGTGTTGTAGCTGGTTTTCAATTGTGACTACTACTGTCAAAATAACTTGTAAAGTATAGCCTATACAACATTATTGCCATTTTCTTCCAATACATCCAGTTCACTGTAATGATCCATTATCTGTTGCCCGACGATCCAATATATGCAGTGTTTCTTTCCACAAGTTGTTGCATTAAAAATTTAAATAGTGGGTTTAGATAACCTGTAGTAGGATTTAAACACTGTCTATTCATCTTACAAGCATCACATTGTGTAGCTTAATAGGCAGGTAATTAATTCCTGTCATTACATTATGCGTAGTAAATAACATGATCAACAGTCACTCCTATTTCAACACTCTAAATAATTGGAATTTTGATTCAACAATTGTATGATCTATTTAGTAATTGCATAACAAATAATTATTTAAAATATATAAATAGTTCTTGTTGTAATGGACAAGGTAATTCCCATATATAAAAGTGGTTCAAGAAATAATCTCAGCAACTATAGACTATTTCTTTGATTTCAAGTTACAATAAAATATTTGAAAACAGCACAAGTACATCAAATCTTGTTAAGCTTATAGAAAACAATAACTTACTAAACCATAAACAATTTGGTTTCAGAAAATATCACAGCACTGTAAATGTTTTAATAACCACCCAGTACTATATATTAATAATCTACACCAAAATAAATACAAGTATTAGGTATATTTATTGATATAATAAAGGCTTTTGATAGAATATTATGGAATATCTGATTCTTTTAATGCTACTTTAAGGCGACTTTACTAGAAATACTATTTTGGAAATAAACAATATTCAATCTGATCCCAAACTCATTAAATATGGGATTTCCTCAAGGTAGTATACTGGGCCCATTACTATTTACTTTTTCTATAAATGATAATCAGTACCTATTTGCAGATAACCGTACTAACCTATTTTGCATTGCTAACAACTATACTGATCTAGAAAAATTTAAATTATACATATTTGGGTGATACTGTTATAAAAGAAGAGAGTTAAGCTAAATATTTAGGGTTAATAATACAAAATAAAGAAAATTAATAACACATACATCTATGCTACCTTAGGAAAATACTTTACAAAGAAAAAAGAATTATAGTATATAAGTCATTACCTAATTCAATCAAAAATTAATCATGCTATAGAGTAATATGGGAAGAAAGATAACACATGACTTAGACAATTACAAATTTGTCAAAATAGAATACTAAAAATACTCTATTTTTAAAAACAAGAGATATAGCACACATTTACTACACAATAAATTGCAACTATTAAAAGTTAAAACTTAGATTATCCCTATTAGTTCAGTGAAAAATATTTAGCCCTACATAACCGCCCCAATTATTGAATGATTTATTTGAAACAAGGAAACATAACAAATATGAATTTAAGAAAAGAGAAAATATGTTCAAATTTGCAAAAAAAATTTAGTTACATTAATAAACTTAGAGATGCAGCGTCTCTAATATGAAAAAATACACTGAATTTTTTGAAAAAAATCAAGGCACATTAAAAAAACTGTAATAACATTCAAAATTACGTATTATAATTGTTCACATTCACCTACTATTCAGCTGAGTGAAACTTCTGTTAAATTGTTTGTATTTTACATTTGTTATATGTATATCCTTGTTAGTATATGCTTGCTCATTTACGCCTTTTGGTACATGAATTTTCCAATTGGACATGTATGAATCCGTCCCTTTATACTTTTTTGATTTATAGTGCGCTATTATGTATAACCTTATTAAAAATTTTGATAATGTTAAATATTTAGTACTTTTAAACTTGTACAATTTAATAATATTATATTATGTAACTTTAAAATGACCAATTAGATCAGGGAAGTGCATTTGGTCAGCCTTTTCTGTAACTTATAATTCAGAACGAAATAGATTATTTTATTATTTATTATTAAATGAATAGTATGTAATTAAATACATTTTAAAATTCTTTTATACAATGCTACCTAAATTAAACAACTCACCTTTGTTTAGGAATCGAAATTTTCCATCAAACGCATCGTATGATGATGGAGTAGAGTGGTTTACACCGAGTTCCATTAAGAAAACCCGCTCTCTGGAATAGAACGTTGTTTGAGCAAGCTCCACTCTAGGGCCGCACAGTGTGGCATCAGCCTTGTCATTTTTGCTCAGTTCCGCACGTTCCAGATTAAGATAGAGTTTTACATAGTTCCCCACACACCTTTTCAAACAAATAATAAAAAAGTAAACAATAATAATGACTCGAACATTATACTTTATCTATAGGCTTAATCCATAATGTAAGTAGACTTGTAATTTTGATAACTATTTTAACTGCATAATATAATCAAAATTCTGAGTAAACGAATGAGATCATTGTTTCCTTTATGTACTGGCAAGCAATCGGCCTTACCATCAAACTCAGTTACAGACAAAAAACATTTATTTATGAAGTCTTATTTTTCATAATTACAAAATGGTACAACTAAGTACATATGTACATTAAATTCTACTAACATATACATATAAGGCAGTTATCAATGTGTAATGTTGATTTCTTTTTTTTGTACAAGCAATCGGTACATATTATTGGTATTCTTTTCAAATAGGTGCATCAATGCAAAAGTTTATCTCCTCATTAAAACACAGTACCTAATATATTTTTGAATTCCCTGAAGACCTAAATAATCTAGTACTTAAAAAAATAATATTACATGAAAAATAATTTATTAATAGATGCATCTAGAAGTATTCTAATACACAATAAAATTTTGATCAAATTAAATAATTCTAGGGGCATAGAGAAAATATTGAATACTTCTCATTAAATGGTCAGATTTTTAATGAGAAATTTAATGGAAAACCAAGATCACGTAATAAGCAAATCTGTTCAAAGGAAGGAAAAAGATGGAAAAGTTGACTTTCAAGAATCTGATCGATTAATTTTCGAAAAACTCATTGTAACCTTTATCAGGTATTCTTATACATTACATATAGCAAAATAATGCGCATGTTTTAACTTGAGGTAAAAGCTATTATCAGACGCATGTACACAGAATAAGTAAATAATAAATAGATAGAAATATGTATAAAATATCGAAAAAAATCTTTTTGATGAATAAATTAATTAATTATTCCAAATAGATTATTATTGCCTTTAGAAATGAATTTTATGAATAAATAATTTACCAGAAATTAAAATGGGTATCTATATATTATGGAAATTTATTTGGGAAAATTATAATACAGATCATGGTAGTCTAATTATTACTCGTACAATGAGATGTTTATTTACACAGTATTTCAAATATATCTTTTAAAAGAAAACTAAGATCACAAAAACTTCATTCAAAAAATCAATATCCTATATTTTATCAAAAAGTAATGTAATACTTCGAATAAATATTTCGAAATTTATTCATATAGACAAAATACATAAGTTGAAAACGGAGAAAACAAACTATAAGAGTCATATTATAATATTTAAATCTACTACATATTTGCAACTTCGTAGAATTCAATGATGTATTAGTAGGTAGGTACACACATTCTTTGAGTTTTATTACGGAAAATGTTTAATCAGTACCTAGTTCAAAGTGTAACTTAGTAACCTACAGGGATCGAGGTGGCAGGGTTGCTAACTGCAGCTTCTGGCTGGTACCATGGTAGAGGTAGGTATTTTCCACTCGTGTTAAAGTCAAACCCGCCAAATTGCCCAGCGCTGTTGTAGTTTGAGTTTTCACACAACTCTGTACCGATGTGTTGTATTAATTTATGTATGTATGTATGAATTTATGTGTATGTATGTTTAAAGGGAGCGTAGCTATATTTAAATTTAGTTACCTATGTATGTATAGTTAAAAAAATATTCGACAAGCTACCTATTCGTAATAGTATTGGTTTCACTATTTATGCAAGCTACTCGTTTTTTGTGTAAACTTAGTTAATTTATCTTTAACAAAGCATGCAAGATGCACAGTTAGAAATAGGTTTACCTAGAGTTTTGAAACGTTGATCATTTAATTTGACGTAGTTGTCTAAAATTTATAATTTTTTGACGCCGATTTAATATTGAAATATGACAAGTTTTATTTTTTCTCTGTGTTGTTACTCGAACAAACTTAAACGTTTAAAATATGCAATATTCTTTTAGTGCTAGTCTAATATTTAATAGAAGGTATTTGAATTATTAAATAAAGTTTACAATGTCTATAGATCTTAGGTTTATAAATTAGTTGTGCATAGGATTTATTTATAGCTACTAAATAACTAAATACATATTTCCTTTCAAAAATCTCATTCTAAAATACCTAAAGTTGCAAGCAAACCAATAAGTTTCAAATAAGCAATACCTATGTGTGACTATTATGGTCTGGATTGTTTTAAAGCTATTCGATATTATGATTAAACTTATCTACATAGCTCCCAGGTTAAGATAATACAAATTAGAAAATTAAAGTCAATTTAAATTAATAGAAGTAATAACAATCATATAGCCAACCTAATATGCAGATATATTGAAATATGTAAATTACCTATAGAGCTAAGGGTTAAATATTTTTATCGGTAGGTGTCGTATTTTGTAGGTAAATTAGCTCGACAAACGCAACTTCCTTCGGATAAAAATTACTAAAACTACAGAGAGGAAGTAACATCAATTTTATTTCGTTAAAATTGTAATTATTAGCTATCCGGCTCTAACAAAGCCTTAACTTAAGAATCAAATCTTCTATTTTAGGAAAATTCAGATTAATAAAATTCCAAATGGAGCCAATAAGTCTCAAACGAAAAAATACAATTAAATATACTATATAATGAAAAACTCTAAATGTTAGATAGGATACTGCTAGTTGAATAAACTAGATTCCATTTTAGGTTTAGAGATTCGATATTCTGCTTCTGAAACAGTTGCAGACTGCATGCAAGCAACTAATTATTTGTGTCACAGGTTCATTTTTATAGAGAGAGAGGCCTAATTATTTAAGAAATGTCATTTTATAAAGCTTGCAAACTTTGCTAAATGGATCCAAACTGAAGTAACATTCAAGATTAAGTGTACCTTTAACATAATAATATTCTGATCAGATCATTTGACTTGCAATCACACACAGATATAATTTATCTCCATTTTTTTAAAGAAAAATAATAAAATCGGATAAACTACACACGACATTCTGACAGTTAAGAGTTTGGGAACATTAGACAACTTTGTTTTCTATTTCAAAATACTTAACTAAGATCATGCTTCTATTCTTATTTACGTAACTACACTTTTCTGGTACAAAACTAATATAACCTCATAATGACAGAGATAAATTACACTGTTTTGTCCGAGGGTGGCATGTATTGTTCCCTATGCGATGAAGTGAACTTTATGTAATGATAGGAGAATATGGAGTACCTACCTACTTGAACTATAAAATGCCAAAGATCTTCTTCCATTTCCCTTAGTGGTGTCAGAAACTATTGTATTACCAGGAAAGAAAGTCTAAATCTACGTAACTTATTTTTCAATTTTTCCTATACCATTGAATTAGATTTTATTTAAATAAGGATCTATTAAAGTAGTTAATTAGATTATGACCAGTAAAAAGGTTTCGAAATACTGTATACACTTTTTACTTAACAAATATTGCTATTGTAAATATTTACTAAACGGTAGGTTGATCTAAATTTGTTAGCCATGTCAACACTTATTGCCACAATATACCTACTCGAAGTACAACACATTCTACCTACCTCCTTGCACTAATACCATACAAGGACATGCATTCTCCAGACTTACCAGATAACAAATTTTATGACTGAGGTACGTATATTTCGAAACAAAAAAATGGAAATATTAAGAAAATATATTAATTCAAATTTTGTAACTTAGATAGCCAAAAGCCTTAATTGTAGGCTTTGGTACCTCACTTTGAATAAAATAACATTAAACATTCCATTTCAAAAATGATGTCTACAACAGTCTCGTATAGTTTGACTCTTAGTTGTTTGTTCTTATATCTTTTCACTTTTCCACGTATATATCTTATATGTATATGTACACTAAGAACAGAACATTCTATTTTTTAAAATGTTTGGAATATGGGATACCTATAGGAGTAGTTGAGTTTAAAAACTAGAAAATATTATAAATATATTTGTGCCTTGTTACTAACATCAGTGATGCTTCAATGTATGATGTCGCTTATTATTAATCTAGTTAACATTCATCAATTTGTCAGATGATATACCTATGGATGTGAAAACAAAAAGTCTGTCAAATAAAGTTGTCATTAACTTTCCCATATTTGAAACTTGAAAAAACACAATAGATCTCTATATATGCGCGTAATGTAGATATATATATACACACACATTTTGTATGTACAGACTTTTGAAAATAGCTCAATATGGATCAGACTATCTAATATGTACCTACCTACCTAATACATAAAAATTCAATTATCATTATTGCTGGGATCGTGGCATATCTCACTTTAAAGATTTATAAAACAAAAGGAACAAATAATAAACTGCAATATTGTAATATCATGGTTTCATTTTTTTAAATCAATTGATTAGTTAATTAATCAATCAAATCAATATTTTCACCTATGAACAGCACTCTGTCCCACCGGAAAGTCGTGATTTTGACTATTTACATATACCATTTACTCTCTATTACATTCATTTTGAATGTTTTTTATTAGCATTCTTACAGCCACAATTAACACTTTTCACAATACATACAGGTTTTTAATTTTTTTTCAAATGATTTGTTCTTAAAAAGTTTGACTTTAATTCTTTTAAAACCTGGCAAAATTTTAAAAATTGTTTGCAATTTGAATCAAGCCAATGGAGGTGACTAAAACTAATGGTATGCTCTTTTTCAACTATGAAAGCTAAACGAGAAATAATATTTTTTATATAAAAACATATCTTAGCAATAGTGTTACAACGATACAAAAACTTTCATCTGGTATGCTCAAAAGATCCTGCGTTGGCAGCAATGCACTGAAACAATCTTCTAAAATCTGTAAAAAAAATCAGCTTAACACGAGTTTTGGCCGAAGCCATTAGCTTGAATTAAATTTTAATACACAAAATGTCCAAATGTTTCACAAAAAGTTTCACAAAGTTTCACAAAAATTAAACATATTAAGTGCGAAAAAAATATGGATCACCCTGTACATAGTACTTGTTTCCTGCCCTGTCCTAACTGCTGAAATGCTAGTGAATTTCAGAAATCTAAAGGGTAGTCCCCACTTGAGCATTGTGTGTCAATAACAAAAAATATTTTCTCAAACTATAAAAAAACAACTGAAAATTAAAATAAAAAGTGGATTTTTTTATAGTTTTTTCAACGGATTAAATTGTAAAATTAGAAAAAATAGTCTTAATTACTCTGTTAATTTTTTTGTATTACTTCTATTGCAAAGAATAGTCTAAATTGTTTTAAATACTATATCAGTGGTTAGATGCCAGTTATATATATATGCAACCTGTTACCAAAGCCCATAATTAATATCAACCTTCAAGAGTACGACTATGCTATTTATCCCACAATTCACAAAGATTAATAGAATCATTAATCACTTTGGGCAGGTCATTACAACCACTTTTCAATTCCTTCTTCAAACGTACCCGAAATACTTTACTTACTGGCATTGCAGGAACAAAATGTGATATTGAAATTAGGTCCAATGTTAAGAAAAGCAACTTCTGTTTACTTTTGGATATACATATGTAAATGTATTTTTGTTTTCTCTAAAACTAAATAATTAGTGTATTTCTTTTGTTAAATTAGGAATAGCTTCGTAAATCTACTAGGTATGTCTATTAGAAATCAATAATTGTCATGTTTCATTTATTGTAATTAACTGTTTGCTTAACTGCGGTTATAAAAGAATAATATGTACCTATGACCTATGCCCAAAATACATTAATTATATTAAATTGATATTCACATTTATATACATTGAGTTCCTATTTCGTCAGATCGGTACCTAATAGACCAATTAATTATATAATAATTTTTACAGCCTCCTCAGAGCTTGTTAGGTTCACCGATATATAAAAATAAGTAAACCTGATTTAATTGGTAATCAAAAAGGTTTCCAAGTACAACATTTTTCATGATCTATTTTGATAATGAAGCCAAAATAGAAATAAATAAACACTATTCCAAGTAGCAATAATAAACTCCCTTTGATATTGGAGTTGGATAATCCATTGCTGTGTCAGTTTGATAGAAATTAAAAGATTAGTTGGTAATTAGCTTTCTAACTTAGTAAATAAATATGAATTATACTCGTAACAGCAACCAAAATTAATAAACAATCAAACAACCAAGCTAATTGAGTATCAAACTTGTAATTATTGTTAATATAATACACGACCTATATAATTCACGTAATTACACATAATATGTGGACTGGTGGAGGTATTAATCATTCATTTCCTAAACAATGGGTTAATCCAATTATACAAAATAGTTACTGCACTAATTAGGACAGTAGTGAGTGACTATAACTTGCTGAACGACTAAAAATAGTCGTGATTTCCACCAAGACTGCTTTACTTATCAACTTATTTCTGAAAGTCAACTGATCCAAAAAGCATCCCACAAACAGTTTGCGAAATTTTTTGCTAATATAGGGTATTCAATATGTTTTGCTTTTTAAATGATTCGCACTTAAAACACTTAACACAAATGCTAAAGACATTCAAAATTTCATGCTAAAATTTGAATCAAGCTAATGGCTAATGCCAAAAATCGTATTAAGCTTATAATTTGCGAGTAATATAGATAAGTAGTATATTTTTATCAAAGTATACCTGTTTTTTTTAATTATTACTCTTAAACACATTAATTGGCCAGGACCTGCTTTGACAGCGTGAGTGCCTTTTGATAAAAAAACAGGCTTTTAAGCACTTTTTGTCAATAGCTTCTTCTTTTTCTCTTCTTATGCAAAATTGGCAAAAAAAATTCACTTCTATGCTTTGATATAAAATATATGAACATTTTATATTATTCAGGCAATGATTATGCCTAGCTAATGAGGCCCAACAAGGCCGAAACAGCTGTTCTGGGCTATCATTTGCGAGAAATATAGATAAGTAGTATATTTTTATCAAAGTATACCTGTTTTTTTTTATTATTAGGTACTCTTAAACACTTATAATTAGTTAGATTTTATAAAGCGTGCTGCCGAAAGAGACAATTTTAAGCATGTCAGATGTAACGATTTTTGTTGCCACAATCCATCAAGACGAACGGATGACAAATGTTTGTCACAATATTCCATTCTCATTTTGTACAGTATGCTGAATTTTGATATCTAAAATTTGTTGAATCTAGTTGATTTAATTTTCAAATATGCAAAATGTGCTATTTGATTTTTTTAAGTAAATCACAAAAATAGTGACGAACGGAGGTCAAACAATTTTACAACAAAGTTTTAAATAGTTTTTCTGCGAATTTTTATTCCTATGGTACTAATTTTTTATATAGTAGGTACAATAGGATGTATAGAAAGTTGCATGAAAAATGATTGAGTGTTAAATTCTGTAACCCAACTCTATACTTTATAGAAAAATTAGTGTTAACGGCTATAGACTTTAGAAATTACCAATCCATTTATGTCTGGAGCCTGTTATAACATAATTTTATCATAATTAGACATTCTATGATGACTTAGATATGTTTTATTTTAAATAATTGTTTTTTTCAGATTTCACAGATTTAACTAAACTTTTAGTAAATTATTGAAAATAAGTATAACCCGAGTTTTAACCATAGAAATTGGGTTGATTCAAATTTTAGCACAAAATTTTGATAACCAAAATGCTCAGCTCTTTTAAAAATTGTCCAAATTTCCGAGAAATCAGTTGAAAAAGCAAAATACAAAATATTGAACACTCTGTACACATAAATATGTATTGAACCAATTTTCTCAATATGTATCAAATTTGATTAAAGTATTCGTGGAGTACTTTTAGCATCAATACTCGTAGGTTGTTAACTTGAATAAAATCTACGATTAGGTCAAAGAACATTTGAAGCAAAGATAAAATCATTATTTTAATTGGCCATTTTCTACATAAAAAGAAGTAAAAATTTTCCTTACTGCTTTTGTTTCCCTGAGACCGGTACTGGTTCTCTCATGCTAAATGAGGTGAATTTAAGTTCCACTAGCTCATTGTCATCACCAACAAATGAATAAATTATGCATCCAAGATCTGCAGGAATTGAATGTGGAGAATTGGGTGATATGAATTTGCCCGTCTTGCTGCCTTGTTCACTTTGGAACAGAAAGCATCGACAATCTAATAAAAAACACAAATAATATTAATAGAGTGTTAAGATTGTGGTGGTCAATAATTCTAAGGTGAACAGAAAATAAAAATAACATTTTTAAATTGATAAATTATAATTTTATATGTTGAAAATATTAACTGCAAAAACAGTTATGGTAATGCTATCAATATCAATATGAACAAGAAAGGGGTTCCTTAAATGTAAAAGTTTTAATTTGTGAAATTTTCAGAAAGGCTTCTTTCTACAAGAACGATTTTTGTACTGAAAAGCCTCAATATTTAAATTAGATTAGATATTCAGAAACCTAATTTTATAAGGTGTATAATATAGATCCTTATCATTAAATCAACAAATCATGCACCCTGATTAGGTTTCAAAAATCGATTACCAAAACCTATATCAAAAATAGGATAATATCCAACTTTTAATATTATACACCGAAATATTTTAATGCCACAAGCTTTACACTTTTGTTGTGATATGTTTTTTGCATACATTTTGTACAGATAAATATCTAACCATAATTTCAAAGTACATGGGTGTCCAAATGACTGTCAACAAATTTGTCAAAACTAAGCATAGGGAATAGGTACAAGATGAGTACAGAATGGATACATGATAGTTACAGGACAGGTATGATTGTGTACCGTTGGGTATAGGACAGGGGATTAATATAATGTTCACTAGATCATGGACTCAACTAATTTCATATTAGCAGATCTAGTGCATAATTAATGTTCAAAAGAGTAACAACAGGCAATCTCATTAATTTAAATTTGTGGAAAAATTAATCCTTCTTACAAAAATGTGTATTCTATTTACAGTCATATAAAACATTAATTAACGTCCAGCAAAATATGTATTCTTTGGTCGGGTTGCTACCAAGAAGTGTAAGAACACTACTAGGAACAGATAAATAAGGAAACTAATTTCATGTTTATATTTAATTTCAACGTTGTTGATCGAACTTTGGAAAATATGCATATAACAAAATGTCGTTCGCCAAGCTCAGGTCCAATATCAATTTGGATTTTTAAAATGGAACCTTTATGTTATCTGGCATTAAAAATACAACCCCCCCCCTTTCGCAGTCTATCAAGGGTTAATAAATTCTTAATAAAAACAATTTCTTCAGTTATGACCAGAAAAAAAATTATTTGTGTGATCATCAGATGACGTAGGTTGATGCAGTTGTTTGAGATGTCTCGATAATAGTAGCTACCGACACTTCTAGCCAGAATTGGATATTTGATTGCTATACACGATAACTAGGAATATACTAATTAGATTAGCAAATACTCCCGTACCGATATCTAGATATCTAAATGTAAAAGCTTGCAAACAAATGGCAACAAATTATTGATTATTTAAATGAAACTGAGTTATCTTTTAATGGGTTGATCGGTAAACTACACATACTCAGTCAATTGTCAAATCATTAAAGGTAGCACATGTAACAATTTTTTAAATTAATAACTTAGCAGATTCGCTTCAATAAAACGGGGCAGACACAGAATCCTCAGTTTTTACGGAACATAATAAATAGTGCAACATCGATTTTAAGTGAACTGCAGCTCAGAATCTTAAAACCAAGACCTGGTAACCAGACAGAATATCGTCAATATATCATAATTTATTATATTTCACGTACACTTTTCATTGCTACCTTAACCCGGTAGCCGTGTGGGTAGCGCGCTGGACTGCGGGTCGGGAGGTATCCGGTTCGAGCCCCGGTCGTGGCACGCTTTAAGTTACTTGGTGGACATAGGGTTCCGAAAGTGCCCGGGCTCTAGACAACCCACCTTCGACCCACCCGCCTGATACGTGGTCAAGGTGTGTGTCCCCATGGGAGCTGGTGAAAAGAGGTTGTCATTTGTCAGTCAATGTGTTGCGACTTCCGGGGTGACCGTTGGGTACCAGATACACACGTAGCTTGCCAAATGCACACACTTCCTGTTAGGTACATACCCACAACAACCTTATCGCTCAGCGGAAGAGGGGGTTTGGGTACCTTCCTAAGGGATCTTTTCTAAATTGCTGAAAAACGGCTGAATTGGTTTAGTTAAAATTCTCTTGTGAATCTTATGACATCAATGTTTTGTGTGACACCCCCAAGGTCACGTGATTGCCCTCTGGAAAATGAAATTTGTCCCAAAATGTACATTGCTTTACAAAAAAAATCAATTCTGAAACTAACTAGTAATAGAACTGATTAATATTTGGTAAATAGACTATAAGTACTCCATTGGTGAATACTATCCCTGGTTTTTGAAAATGTTATTTTATGACAAAGCAATCAGGGTGCCACCTGAGAGCCAAAAATCTATTTTCATTTACCAAAATAAAACACTAAATTGACTTTTTTTAAATTAGTGCAAAAACAACTCAGTACTATAATCCTAACAACTACAAAATATCATTTAAAAATATTGATAAAAAAATGAAACTTTTGTGTCAAAATTGCCCATTTTGAAAAACCTATATTTAAATAAGGAAACTGGAAAAATTAATATCCTAATAAAATATAATATGTCATTCATTGGAATGCCTTCATATTCGACACATCTATTATTTCTTTTATTTGGTATGTTACGTGTGTCAAGCCAAAGTCAGAAATTGGGGTTTACTGATTTTGGAGCCATAACAAGCCGATGCATTATAAAATATTTTTCTGAAATTCAATTTTAAGGCAGAAAACCTTTCCAAAATTATTATAAATGACGTGGACACTACTCGTAAGTTATTTTAAATCAAAACAGAGCCATTTATATATTAAGAATTTCACGTTTCAAAAAATCAATTTTTTTGTACCTCCCCCAGACTGGTCGGCCTCCTGTACATGTCATGTTAGACATTTCTGTCCATCGGATGCAGTAATATATAATTTTATTGTACATATTGAGTGGTCTTTCGTTATCTCCACTCTAGGCTGTTGTCAGCCATTTCCTCATTTTTATATTTGCAAACATGTCTATTGATTACCTACTTTGAACAAGCATTAGGTATACTCGCCGAAGTTGCTGTAAAATATTATTTCCCATCTTTATGTCATAACAAACGCCAAACTTATATGAATGAGCCAGCCATATTACCAAGCTGAACTAAGATCGGTGTGTTTTATAGCTCTTTAGGAATAATTTGCCAGGCATTTATAGTCATGAAAATAAGCTCGATTGATCCTATAAAATTTGAAACAGAATCGTTTACTTCAAACATATGTGGTGCCTACTATTAGAGTAATGTTTTAAAATGGTATTAAAGAATTTCGGATAATAGCTACTTTTTTTCTCTAGATACATAAGTATTCCAACCAATTATGTGAATGTAAACAAAACTACTTAGTAGGTATGTAGGTACCTATATCAGCAGCTTCTTTTACAAAATATTAAATTGTCACATAAAATTGTGCTAAATTAGAATCTTCTTCTTCTTCTTCTGGCTTTTGCCACATTTAGGTGGGGTCGCCGGTGCGAATCCTTTTCCTCCACTTTTTGCGATGCATGGCGCCTCCTCCACTCGGACTCCCACCTGCTCCATATCTTCAGTCTTCCCATTTCTTTTTGGGTCTTCCACGCCTCCTCTTCCCCACCTTCATCTTTCTGACTCTTCTATCCAAATAGTCCACCTCTCTCCTTAACACATGTCCTAACAACCGGAGCATCACCTCCCTCAATTTTCCTTTCAATTCTCTATTAGTCATTCTCTCCCTCACCTTTTATTTCTCACTCTGTCAAGTCTTGTCAGTCCTAAAGAC